>OMNW01006808.1:293-16614 GCA_900303245.1 Selene dorsalis | reverse complement strand
GGCATATGTAGTAACAACCTCTCCCAAGTCTCCTGACGCAGGCACAGGGCGCATGCGTATCTTGTAAAATAGGACTCTGGATCGAACGCACGGCGGAAAAAAACAAAAATCCAAAGCACATGGACGTATTTTGGATTTCGCAAGATCACTGAAGGACAGCTGGCTGAAGACACCTGTCCTGTCTGCAGACCATGCAGGAAGAAAGCAGCAGCCAGGCAGTTCTTTCTGTTTCGTTTCGAGACACTTATCAGCTTTTTTCCTTCATTTAATTAATTTAACTCGCATTATATAGCATACTCTGCTTGTGTTTCACAGGGACCTTTATTACTAACGCACAGCATTCTCAGAATTCAGAGGGGAAATGGAGCAAAGGCAGAAAAGAAGGAAAGAGAGAGCATGTCAAAGGTGTGGGAGCATCCACTGTAAAGCTGAACTCATCGAACAGCTCCCTACACTAACACCGTCAGCATCCGGTCGCCTCAGGTCCACTGAGAGGAGCCGACACAATGTAAGGCAACGTGATGTAATGTAAACGTGTTATTTTGATGTGATCGCTAATTGAGATGAACACTTGAAAGAACCTACGGTGATTATGGTTACTTATACTGACGAGCTAAGGACGTGAGTCCATATTGAAGGCTTGTTATGATGTCCCTAACATTAGCTCAAGGAAACAAATCACTGCAGTGTTAATTTAATCCACTGTCCACAGTTGGGACCATACTCTCCTTTTCCCATACAGCACTGCTCTCACTCAGTTTACTGTGTTGAATTTGTAAGGTTTACTCAAGATTGATAAAGTTCATTCAAACTTGCACCACAGGAACTTTTCCTGATGAATAAGCTTTACTCCTGTCATTTGTTTACATTTTGTTGGTTTAATATGCACATTTGAATCATGTTGAGGTCTGCTTACATTGGATTGCATTTTTAATGTTTTATACTGTGATGTTTTTAATTAGTTTAAAGTTAGTTTAAGTATTAACTTAAACTTGCACTGAAGGAATTATTTCCTGATAAATAAGCGTTATTGCAGAACGAACAGAATATCACAATAATATTGATTATCGTGATTATTTGGTCACTATGATCGAGATGTCAAATTTTCCATATCACTACATCCCTAGAAGATGACCTGATATGATTATCTTTTGCAATAAGCAGCCTCTGATACTAACCAGAAGAAGCACAGCATGTGCAATAAGCTAGCAGCAAAAATTAGCAAACTAATCAATACATATAGTTCTCCACCTACACACAGGTATATGTAGTGATATTCTCACCACACCATCAGAAGTCTGAATTTGAAAACTATTTTATCTGATACTACTGCCGGAGATTAGGTCCAACCAGAGGTAAGCTTTCTTACATGTTTGATAGTATACTGATTGTCAGTTGATGGTGCTTCTGCTTACCAAATCCTATTGTTGTTCATTAGCAATGTTTTCAGTCTTCTGAGCAGCGGGAAGCCATCCAATTTTCTGATTTCATTATCAGAGAAGTCTATGGTGTCAAACTGGTCCAGTGTAGCCCCAAGATTTTCAAGCACTGGGATTTTATAACCTGTGAAGCAAGAAAGAAATAGATTTGTTGTCTTTATTCTTGCATTACAGCTGTAGATAAGACAGGCACACTTTCTTCTTCACTGTATGCTTGTGTTACAAACAGGGTTAGAATTACAATGTGTGGGACAGTAGCGGACGCCATGATGCTTAGCTATGCTATCAGTAGTCCTTTAAGCTTCAAGCTGGAACTTCAAAATATCTCGCCACCACCTTCACGACGGCGTTTGCCCTGTGTTGTTTGTGATTTGTGGATAACACTGCCCTCGTTTCCCATTCACCTTTAGACCAAAGGCAGTGGTTTTCTTTCAGACTACAATCTACCGCTGTGTTGTAGCTTACTGCTAGTTGCCGCGAAGTTGCAGGTAACCGCGATTCACAGCTGTGTTGTGGCGATCAGCTACGTAGTCAGACTAACCTCGTCTCGCATTAGGTCACTTTGCTGGTACAAGAGCTCATTTGTCAAGTTTTGAACAGAGCGCGACGCGGGCCCTGGGTATAACATTTAGCATGTAGCCACAGCAGGCTAACTCAACATCTCCGTAAATAAAGTTGAACAAACCTCGTAAGTCCAACTCCCTGTCTCTGACGGGGTTGGTATACTGAGCAGCCTGCTCGATTAGCTCCGCAGATAACTTCACCATGTCGAGGCCGAAAACAAATGTTACTGGCTTTTTCTTTTTGCAGCTAACTTGCACACACGCTGTTGTCCGGAACAAACGCTCCGCTCACGTCGTCCACCTCCTGTTTGATGTGAATGGCGGGCTACAAACCAATGTGTTATATGCACAGCGCCCCCTGCTGGACCGGAGTCTGTGAAGGCTGGGCGTCAGACCTGTTTGCTTATTATAAAGTCATGGAAGCTGTGTACTTAACTAGTTTAGCTTAGTTGAGTTACTTTTACTTTACTTTATCTCCCTTAGGAGAAATTTGCAGAACACAAGAGACATATAGTCTACAGTCCTTCCGTCTGTTGTGGGGCTTTTTGCCTTTATTTGATTGTACAGTTGAGAGAGACAGGAAGGCAGAGAGATTTATGTTAATTATATTCATTCATTGCAAGTTCATTAAACAGCATGAAAATTCTATTTACTCACATAACCCTGACAAAATCATATGGATGCCAGTCAATGACTCACTTCTGTCAAATGTAACATGTTTTTGTCCATAAACCTTTATCCAAAAAGTAATGGTTTCAAATCATACGTTTTAATGTACTGTAACCTTGTAGTTGATTATTAGGGACCCTTTTGTTTTTACCAGTATTCTTCTTCTTCCTAGGAAATCCTACTTCCCATGCATGCAAAATCACCAAACTTTGCATAAAGGTCCAGCCTCATGTCAGATTGGCTCAGCTTCAAGCATAAGTCAATGGAGGGCCGCAGCAAGCGTCTAAATTTAAAAACTTTGAAAATCCTAACAAAGCAACCGTGCGAGCTACAGTTTTGCAATGATTAAATCCAGTACAAATCATGAAGTCTATCACTCTGTTTTCTCAAAAACTTATTCAAAAACTAGTAAAACTTATTAAATATTTCTCCTCCCACAATTTTTGCTCAATTGACATCAAATTTGCTGCATCTTCAGACTGTCCCTCTGTCTCTTGTTGCTCAAACCTGCCTAAATTTGTCTAAAAATACTTGGCCCCGACCACTGCTGGGAAGCAGCTTAATATGTTTATTATTTTTAATTATGGATCTTATGTTGCTGCTATGTGTAAATATATGGTTTGTATATTAACTTAGCCTGTATGATGTAGTGCTCATGTGTTTTGTGCTTAAATTGTGCGGTATTGTTTAGTTTATTAACTCTTAGTCCAAAATATATTTATTTAATTATAGCTTAGGGTATTTTATTTGTGTAAATGTCGTGTGGATGCGGTCTTTGAAATGTTTTGGTTACAACATCTCTTCCGTTAGAGGATGTTTTCAGTTCCGCCTTCCCGTGTGCTACGGGGGACAGGTAAACGCGTAGCACGTCTGGTGTGTTGTTCTCTTTATACATCCATGGTTGGCACCATGGTTGGCACGACGTTGAACATGTAAGTGAGTTGAGTCAAACAGTATCATTGTCCTTCCGTAACGGTGTATTTTTTTTTTTATTTTTTTTTTTTTTATGAAGAACGAATCTCTCATAACCAGCAACACCCTCGGCCCTGACACGCTACCAGCTCGTAAGTAAGGGTTACATATAACCTACAATATTGTCCAACAAGTGTACTAAGAGTTTGGAAGGAATATAAAATAAGTCAAATGAAACCCCTGCAGTGACTGAGAGACAAAAGAAAGAAAAGAGAGACTTAATAAGAGGCACTAAAAGTGACCTGAGAGTATGACCATTATACATGAGTGGATTTCTTTAATATTTTAACTTATCCAACCAAATAACATTTGTCATATCCCATGTCACATCGTGGGTGTCTTGATTATGTACTGTAGGGATGGAGATCTTCAGGAACAAAATAAAACCCATTAACCCAGGCCAGAAAAGCAACATACACACCCAAGACATACCCACAAATATAATCCTTCAGCCACTCACACAGTTCAAACAGGATCAGGTGAAGCCAGTTTTGTTTGGTTTCTTCATGAGTCTTTATTTGTTCTGCCTTCTGGCTTTTGTTATTTAATATTTTCTATTGCTACACATGAAAGGGCCAGATCCAGTGTCATTACAGGGCAGGATCTCAGGTCTTGGCCTAATCAGCCAGCACTAGATTTCTGTAAGATTTTCTGTCTCAAGATGACAGTCATCTGCCCGAGTAACTGTAACTCTGCTGCACTTAACTCCCTCATACAGGTCACACACATACACACACGCTACACCAAACGCACTGCTCACTTCCTGCCATATTAGTATTCTGTGCAATATAAATAATATAAATATAGATAAATATACATAGATATAAATATGGTGTAGAGATGTGGATAGAGTATTGTAAGATATGAATTTGGTGTAATCATATATGTATGGGAGTGGCATGGAAGTGCAGTGATTGGGTTCAAACCTCTCAGGCCTCCTTGAGCAGAGTTTGCACATTTTCCTTCTACATGTGCAGGTTCTCTCCAGATTAATGCACTTTAGGTTAATTGGAACCCACACAGGTGTGAATGTGTCTCTACATGTCTGCCATGGTGACCTGTACCCCGCCTTCATCTTATGTCAGCTGTGATTGGTTCCAGCCCCCCCCCCCCAGTCTAGGGGAGTGACAGGGGCTTAGGTATGACCAGGAGGATCAGGGTGGTCAGTTGTGGGTGAAGGTTCAGTGGTCAGTTGTGAGAGTTAATGGATAGAGAATGCATTATGTCATGTTAAGACAAGGTTCAAGGGCCAGTCAGGATGCTCTCCATGGTGCCTCAGTAGGAGCTGCACCTTCTTCTTCTCCTTTTTTTTTTTAGATATTTTTTGGGCATTTTTGCCTTTAACTGTCAGGACAGTGGCGAGAGACATGAAGGTCGGGAGAGAAACTGGGGGAATGACACGCAGTAAAAATGAGCATGGTCAGGAATCGATCCAGCGATCACTGCATTGGGTAACTGGATGTGCTCTTCTCGACCACCAAGCAGCCCAGGTGCACCTTCTTTAGCCAATGGAGGAAGTGGAGTCACTGCTGGGCTTTCTTGGCGAGGGAGTTTTGTTATCAGATATTTAAACGCTTGCTCCATCATGGAATGAGTTCATGCTCAGTTGGGAGCGGTCAGCACAGGGCCACCTGACGTCAACAGTCTCATTGAGGAGAATACCCCCAAAATGTAACGATGTAGAGCAAAATTTCCTTATATGAATTTTATCCAAGGGTGTACTGTGCTGTCAAGCTGCTGTTTTTTCCCATTTGTACCAAACATATATAATTCCCATGTTTCTTAAATTTTCCTCAGTTCAGATTTTCTTTTTTCTTTTCTTCTTCCTTCTCCCCCAGCCAACACCACTCCTCTTAGACAAACAGTAGCACCCAGCATTGCGGGGAGCTATCACTCTAACCTGATACATGCTGATAATAGCTCATACACCTACAAATCAGGCTTATCTGTATTGCATGCAAGCTTCAGCCAAACCTGTGGCTTCTGTGTACAGTGGACAGATAATCATCTGTGGGTTTCAAAGGAGTAGATTACATGTTTTCTTTTTATTGAAGTGGTCATCTGTATTGTTGCTGTTGCAAATACGAAACACAAATTTAAGTGAAGAAAAAACATAATTTTATTTGAGATTGACTGCTTCAGATGTTCTATTGAAGTGATTTCTTGATTCAACACATCTGACAGCGATCAGGCCTGGGTGTGGATAGTGAAATTAAACTCTACTTTCAAAAAAATTAGGTTTATCACAGGTAATTCATGATTTAAAAAGGGGGGCAATTTGGGCCAGGTAGGTTTGGAGAGCTTTTTTCCCTTAAAAAATGAAATCATAATTTAAAAACTGCATTTTATATTGACTTAGGTCATCTTTGTCTACTATTAAAATTTGTTTGATAATTGTGAACATTTAAGTGTGACGAATATGCAAAAAAAGAAAGAAATCCGGAAGGGGGCAAATACTTTTTCAATATGAGCACATAGCACATACTAATAAGAATAACTTTATTCAACCCAAAGCGAAATTCATTCATCTTCCACTGCTGTTTTTTTAAATCCATGTTGTGGAGTGGATGATCTGAGTTGTTCAGAATGGCCTGTGTATCTCTCTACCACCTCCACCAGTGTGTCCAACCTGGCTCCAGTCCTCAAACATTGCTCTACTATGATGAGGTTTATTGTATTTTTTAATGTATTATGTTCTTATTGTTTATTTTGTGATGTGTGCTGGCCAGACTGTGTTTGACAACTGCTACTACTACTATCACATATATACATCCTGTGGGTATATACATATACATGAAGATTAGATTCATTTATATATGTTTTACCTATTAATTCTAAATATATCTATCAACATACACTGACAGGCTTTGGGCCATAAATGTGTGGTGCAAAATGAGGGGTGACCACCATACAGCTGCATGTCATGCAAATCATGTTACAGATCACTGTCAGCGGATGGCAAGGGTAATAAAATTTCCCACTCTCACATCAGGCATCAACTTCAATAAGAGAGGAGGAAGTCACTGTCTAATACTGTGATATGTTAACTCTGGTGAATGTAGTATCTTGGAGTGGAGGGTGTGGTGTAGATGTCAATTGCAATATTATTTGCATATGCTGGTGAGGAAAATATAGAAATGCATAGCACGGAAATGAGAATGGAGAGCAAAGGTGGAGGTTGAGGCCCTCATGTGCCACTGTTTGAAGTCCTCACACCTGCTGCTCCACTAGATTAGAAATCTGATCATCCATACTTGGCAAAGAAATAATTATAGTAACAACATTTGAAATTAGCCTATTCAACAACATTAAACTCAGGAATCAAAATGTGCCCTAAATGTGTGGCCTTAGAAGAGATTCTTGGATGGTCCTTTACTGAGCAAACCCACAGGTCACATTATTTCACAATCAAACAATTTCATTATAAAAGATAAGTCTGGATGATATTAAGGGGAGTTTCCACTGAACCTCTTTTATTCTAATCCATACAGTATGTACACATTATATACGTAGGTATTTGCAGGTTACTACGTATTTGCTGTGTAACACCGTGTTTGATTAAAATGCACATTCACATTCAGGAAGGATCCTGGTCAAACCACATGTAATGATTTGATATGATCGGGCCTAAACCACCAACGTCTAAGCCCAGTTATCACTGTTGGTTAAAGGAGGTGAACACTGACCAAACACACAGCGACCACACGCTGCCACACTTCAGGCTGACTCAGAAAAATCTCAATATTGTGCAATGTTATCACATTAAGTTCAAGTCAGACCCAAAACTTCCACTGCACTCCATCTACTAATGACTGAAGGTGATATTGTGCAGTATTTTTGGTACATATAGATATGGTAATAGTTTAAAATAGAATCCAGCATTTGTTTTGGTGACTATTGAGCGAAACAATCATTCATAATTGTGATCACTTCTTCCAGTAGAAAGGAGGAGTGCCATCTCCTTTCTGTCAAGCTATCTTGACTCAAATATATTTAATGAATCCCCTGAGGAAATTGCTTTGTTACAGTGCTCCATTCCATGTTTAAAAATAAGAAAAACGTTTAATACAATGCCCCATTTTCAAACTTGACGGTATGACCCATCAAGTATTTCCTGAAATACTGCACCCACAGTGCAACGTGTATTAGACCTCAGTTGTCACTGGTTACCATAATAAACATACCAGTGCACCAATTGTTACCAAGGTTAAGGCACAAAAGTACTTTAAATTAGGTTTAGACACTAAACTTATCATAGATATTGTTGATGATGATATTTCACTATGGGGATTTCATGTGTAATATAAATGTTTATCTTCATATGTAGGCCTTCTTGTGTGATAGTACTGTATGTACTTCTAGGTTACATATGGTAACAGCACTCTTCATATAGGGACATATAGTTGTGGTATATTATATTTCTGTATGGGCAGACATCTCAAATTTAGTTTAACACCTTAATTTACTCAATGAAGAAGGGACGCATTTTCCCAGTTGTGAGGTGACTTTTGAACCTTGTTTGTTTTTCTTCTCTGTAACTGTTGTTGTGGGTGTGATTTACAGAACCTTCGGAGAAACATCATGATTTGAACAACAGCACCGAAACAATCACTGCATAGAAATCAGGGGTACGCCTATGACTGTCCATCGCAGAGCAGACCCACGTCATGCAGCCCCATAATCTTATATTTGTGGATGGTAAAACAATACTAATGGATCTGTAATGAAGTGAAATAAATTGAAGTAATCTCAGCTCTCCATTCATGTTGACTCACTGTTTAGTCTTGCTATTGTTAAAGATGACTGTTGGTGATAAGACAACAAAAGGCAATAGTGCTAATCACACACAGATCTGAACACACCCTGAGAAGGTAAAGCGTTTATCGCTTGACTCAAAATATGATAAAGCAAAGCAAATAAAAATACTCAAGTGGGTATTTAGTGAAGTCTTTATTCATCTAAAGTCTTATTTTCAATCCGTTATTGGTCATTGACCACTGTGGCGTGTTACTCCTTCACTTCAGGTTTGGTTGTTATAGGTGTTTTCTGCTTGAAACTTCAGTGATAACAAAGGCGTCTCTGCCCACCCACTAAAGTTATATATGACATATATGTCCCTATATCAAGGGTGACATTCCCATATATGTAACCTATAAGGAAAGATATCGCTACCACATATGCATGCTTTTTCTTTCATTCCCACTGGTTGAGAACAGAAACTTAGTAAAGAGATCTTCTCCAATGCAGGACATAGGTTTGGTTTTGAGTTGCAGGTTTAAATCTCAGTTGACTCATTATACTTAAAATGATTGAGTTGAATTGAATTACAAAGTAAAATCTTGTCTCACTTCCTGCTGGTGGTATTTCCACGCTGGAATAGGTTTTCAGACCTAATTATTAA
The DNA here is from genome assembly GCA_900303245.1 of Selene dorsalis. Classification (NCBI taxonomy): domain Eukaryota; kingdom Metazoa; phylum Chordata; class Actinopteri; order Carangiformes; family Carangidae; genus Selene; species Selene dorsalis. The sequence continues at coordinate 7,570 of OMNW01006808.1, read as the reverse complement.
AAGCCTCCTGTTTTTGTTCCTCTTCCTCAAGATGACCCACACAGCATTTACAGGGACTGTTTCTTTGGTAGAAAGCAGATCCACTTAGAACTGATCAAAATGAGATCTGACGATCACACTGTGCTCTCTGATTTTTATATTTTTTCCCAAGAACTTTTTGTTCAAGCTGCTGTATGCTTTTGCTCACTTTTTTTGCTGTTCTGCTGATGTTGTGTAATTCTCGACCACAGACGTCATGAAATTAGCCTCCATGACGTTCCCTCAGGTTTCTGCAGAGCAGGTCATCTTGCCAGAACCTTACACTGCTAAACTCACAGCCAATACAGAAATGGGTATGGGAGTCATTCCGAGCAGCATGTCCTCAATTATACAGACTTTTAGGCCTTGATAAAATTTAGATGAGTGAAGCAGGAAATTAGCTGTAGAGACCTGTTTATTTCTGCTGAGTCTATGATTGATACCAAACTAGTGGGCATAAGAGGAACTGCAGCTTCCGGTACTTCTGCCTCAGCTTCGTTTTTCAGCTTCGGCGGTTGATTATCATTCTCAGCTAACATAATACATAAGATGTTGTGATAATGCGATTAACATGTAAGGATATCTCTATTAGTCAATTTTTAAATAAAGGAGAAATAAAAATTTCCACAATTTAATCCAATAAAGTCACCAATAACAAAAAGATGATAAACAGTGAGATGAAATAGCTCAGTCTCAGAGAACTAACACTGTTATAAACAATAATATAAAGAAATATTATATTACTTTTTCATTATAAAACTTGAAGTAATTATTGTGTTTTGTGCATACAGAAAGAAGCTGACAGATGGGCCAAAAAAATTCAAATGAATTGTCCATAGATGTGAGGGGAACATTAATTTGCTCAGTAACCTCATCCATCACATCAGGTGTGTGAAGTACAGTCAAGCATGGAAAGACACACAAAACATAGGGCAGGACCAGCAGTCACAAATCCGTGAAGCCACTCCCTCACCTGCTGCATTAAGACCTTGCCCCCCAGTATAAAGAATTGGTCCTCCCTCCCATCTCCCTCATTGTTCCAGTGGAGAAGCAAATGGCTATGGCAAACAAGTGGCCGCTATGGCTGACCCTGTCTGCCATCGTAGCTGCTTTGCCCAGCGGTACATACATTACACTCATTGTATTAGGCAGCAAATAACAACTGGGACAGCTCAAATGTGCTGCAGCAAAGATCATTCTTATTGTATTGTGTTACAGTGTGGTTTATTGATCACTTCACAAATAATTGTTCTTTCTTTCCACAGAGGCAAAGTCAGCTGTGAACTCCAAGTCTCAGATTCCTGAGAAAATAACCGGTGAGCTTATTAATGTAAACTGTATGATCATTGATTAATTTGTAAAATACAGTTGCTTTTGTGGCATCACAGCCTGACTTTGTCTCTGCAGGAGTGAATCCCATCCACAATGGCCAGGTTTGCAGTACATGGGGTAACTTCCACTTCAAGACCTTTGATGGGGATGTCTACCAGTTGCACTCCACCTGCAACTATGTCCTGACCTCCTCATGCAGGAGCAGTTACAGTGACTTCAACATCCAAATCAGGAGACAGGAGGCTGAAGGCCACCCCACCATCAAAAACATCATCATGAAGCTTGAGGGTTCAGTGGTGAAGCTTTCTAAAGGCTCAGTGGTCATCAATGACAAACCGTAAGTCGACTCTAAAAACCATAGACCCCATACAATCAGATTTAATGGAGCATGTTGATCATATTTACCCACATATAAATGTTAGATATGAATATACACCGGATTTCTATACATCGCATATATGTACATCTGAAATAAAATTATACATTTTATGAGAAACCTATTGAAAATTGGAACAATGTCATATATTAACATATTTGTCTATCCTATATACATATGTCTGTGTATTTGTACTTATATTTTAGACACGTTATATAAATATACATCCAAAGTCTGTCATATGCTGATAATATGAATATGATGAACTTATATGTGCTGTTTAATGAACCTGCATATATAAATTGCATAAATATCAGTAACATATAGATATAGATATTTTTGAGATACGCTGGTGCCCATAAAGTTGGAATAATTTTATTTTCAGACACATTCCTCTTTTTATTCCTATTTATACACATCAGTAATCACCTTTGATCAGGTGCAATAATACATACTGAGTCCCAGTTACCAGTTTTGAGAAGATATACACTTTATCCATCAAGAATAAATCACATTGTCACTATCATTTCATGAGGAGAGGTAAAAGAAAAAAAAATATTCCAACTTTAGTGCCAACAGTGAATATACACAATGCCAAATTTTACTATGCATATTTTATACATGTTATCAATATATATCTTTATATATCAAGACATTGTTTATATGTGATAGTAATATAAGTTACACATGGCAACAACACTCTTGATATAGGGACATAGTGTACATGTCTGTATGGGGTGGTTTGTTAGGAGAGGGATTGTTGGAAAAGAAATATTAAACCCAACTGGTTGAGGCACACCTCCCACTCTGATTCGAATGTGCCTAATGTATATTATGATTTCCCTCTACACAGATAAAACTAAATTGAATTGCACTGAAAAAATAAATGTCTTTGTGTTTTGCGATATTTCGGAACGTCTTGCATGTTTGAATTGATCATCAGTAAAACAGCACAGTCATAACCCATGCAGAAAAGTCTTATATATGATAAATCCCTGTATCAAGAGTGATGTTGCCATGCAGGTCACCGATAAGGAGGTATAGTATTATCACATACACACATCCTGGATGAATATGTAAAGATGTACATTCATAACAAACATGAAAGACCTATAATAAAATGTGCTTATGCACATTTATTGAAAATATGTCTATATGATGACTTGCTGCAACCATTTATGTGCTTATACAGCGCATATATGAACATTCTATTTGCTTCTGTATTTTTTTTCATTTATTTTACATCCATCTGTTTGCAGATATTTATATAAGTTTACATACAGAAACATATATATGTGTACAGGCTAGACAAACATGTGTAAATGTGAAATTTTGTCAAATTGTAGTTGGTTTCATATATATTTTGGATATATATGTTTTTAGTTTTCGAACATATAGGGGGATGTATAGAAATTCAATTTATGTATTGTGTACATATATTACTTTTGTGTATGGGAACCTGAAGACATCCGACACTGAAATTAATTCTTCTTCAGACATGGTTTGATAAAACCTACAGCTCTGTTCATAAAGTTACTTAAGTAGCATCAGGAGACCATCACAGCTACAGTAATGGGACGTGGTTTATTTTTTCAGAGTCATTTTGCCGTATAGTCAAGCTGGAGTGTTCATCGAGAAAACCGCCACCTACGTCAAAGTCAAAGCAAACCTGGGATTGGTTGCCATCTGGAATGAGGAGGACTCTTTCCTGGTGGGGTCATGTGACACTGTGTTATGTGCACATATTTATGTATTTTTATGTGTATATATTATTTCTTATACATGTTGTTTTGTCCTCTCAGATGGAGCTTGACTCAAAGTACAAGAACCAAACCTGTGGTCTCTGTGGAGACTTTAATGGCGTCCAACTCAACGAGTTCAACAGTCATGGTACACTTTGACCCCCATCAGTAGATTAGTCAGTATGAGCACAACCACAGAACTAACCTCTGTCTCTGATGTTGTCTCAACAGGTGTGGAACTTTCCCCCATGGATTTTGCCAGCTTCTGGAAAATGGATGGTCCCACTGAGAGCTGCTCCGACTACACACCGGAATCAGAGCAAAGCTGCAATGAACTGGTGAGGCCAACTTAATTATTGTGGGTGTACAATATTATCATGGCTCATGGTATAACTCCTGTGGAAATTCAATACACGTATATAAATTGCATTTGTTAAGGGGAAATGAAATTTGATGTCTTTTTTCATAATAAAGCAGGCATGTTGAATTAGGCTCCATCATAGCTTTGCCAGATAAATGAATTGCTTCCTCTCCTGTCTGTCTGTCCATCTGTCTGTCTGTACTTCTGTTCTGCAGAAACCTCTGTGTGAACAGATCCTCACAGGGCCAGCCTTCAACAGCTGTCACAGCCTGCTGGACATCAAGGCCTTCACCTCTGCCTGCATTGCAGACTTCTGCCACTGTGGCAAAGGCAACGGCACAGACCCCTTCTGCCTGTGCAACACAGTGTCTGAGTTTTCCAGACAGTGCGTCCACGCTGGTGGCAAACCTCTCAACTGGAGGACCAAGGAGCTCTGCTGTGAGTAGATGGTGCCAATTAAATGTTCACCTACTCAAAACGTACTCAAAGAGACCAAATTAGAAACATGTGACAAAGTGAAACTGTTTCATAAAATATTTTCAGTATAATCTGACATCATTGTGATGTCAGATGTCAGATGGCCAGATTAACATTCAACTGTTAGTCAATTGTAAGAGCTTTGAGTATTTCAGTCACATATGATATAGATTATTGCAAATATTATTGTGCATTTTGTGCATATTTTGCACAATAATTTTGCATACTTTTCTTTACATTTAATGGATAAAGAGGAGTCTCAGGATTACTTCACTTAACATAATTGATTAAATGATCTCATTTCAAAATTCTTATGGGGTTGGTCCCAGATGATGTACCTGATCAGAGCTATTGTATCCAGTGTCGACTGTACATGGAGGTCACTGAGGTCGACTGATGAGTGAGTCCTTGCTCAGTTCAAGTTCAACATTTATCATAGCTTTGGAATCTCTGGAATCACCCCCCACTAGTAATAAAAACTGCACTTTAATGTAATACATGAGGGCCCTGTTGTTTTAAATAGATTTAAACCCCTTATCTTACATTTTCAAACTCCACAGCACCTGGTTACCCTGGTATCAAAGGAGCTCTATTGATGAAGCTTTACTTGCTTTACGTACTTACAAAACACCTATATAATGTGCTTTGTGTAACTTAAATACAGACAAATGCTATGTCATCCATAACACGAAGTCAAGCCCGAGTTGTGCTGAGACAGGCTGTGTACAGTTTGTGTGAATGAATGTTGCCTGAAAAGTTATATAAGTGAGGTGGTTGTGAAGTAGTGATGTTTTCACAGGGAAGTCATGTCCTGACAGCATGGAGTACAGAGAGTGTGGAAGTCCCTGCACTGATACCTGCTCCAACCCAGAGGCCAGCCACACCTGCGACAACCACTGTATTGATGGATGCTTCTGTCCTGAGGGTACAGCAAAGTGGCACGCTCACACATACAGACACACACCCAGATATTTTTATTGGTTTTTGGAGTAGACAGACATGAACATTTTCTCCACAACCATCAGAGAATCAAAGAATACATTAAAAAATGAATAAGTAGATATGAAAACAAAACCAACAAAGAGTATAACCCAAATTTAAGAAATGAAAACATAAGCACATGTATCCACACATATCACACCTACACCTAAACGTGTTCACACATAACACACCTGCTCACACAGGTAAACATGCCAGTTCAAAGTAAATAGGGCTATACAAACAAAAAAATAATTTAAAAATAAAAATATATTAAAATTAAAAACATATTAGTTATGATAATAATAACAAACATACACAAACAGAGAAGGCAAAAACACCATAGCACGTCGAGGGTATTCAGAAACATTGTCATAATCATGGTCCACTAACTGTTGTGGTCAGATGTTTCAGCCCCAACATACTTTATAAAAGAAAGTACTTTGATCTCTTGGCTCCACAGGCATGGTGCTGGATGATATGAATGGAAAGGGTTGTGTTCCTCTGAGCCAGTGCTCCTGCAGCTACAACAACAAGATCTACAGACACGGAGAGTCATACAGCAGCAACTGCAAAAACTGGTACAATACAATCTGTTTGTTAACAGCATCAAACAGCACACAAAATAGGTTTGCAGATGTGGTCACTGGTCAGGCAAGAGTCACCAAGTTTGGAGATGGTTACTAATGTGTGAATCGGCTTTCCGTGGTGTGTGTGTGTGTGTGTGTGTGTGCGCGCTGCTGACAGTGTGTGTGAGAGCGGTCAGTGGACCTGCACAGAGGAGAATTGTCCAGGAACCTGCTCTGTGGAGGGCGGAGCTCACGTCAACACCTTTGATGGAAAGATCTACACCTTTCATGGGGACTGCTCCTATGTTCTGGCAAAGGTAAAGTCTCTCCCACAAACATACACACTCTTACCTTACCTTACCTTACCTTACCTTACCTTACCTTACCTTACCTTACCTTACCTTACCTTACCTTACCTTACCTTACTTACCTGCAGTGGTAACAAATACACAACATTGCTACACACAACTGTTATTGATAGAAAAGTGCTTTTGCTACGTCACTGGTACTTCAAATTAGTTTTTAGTGCTGCTGAGACATTTGTATGAAAGTTTCTCATACATGTGTAGGACGCCCTTCTTTTGACACAAAATATGCTTCAAGTTTGAAGTCAGCACTTTCAGTCGCAGTCAACAGTGATGCTCCATGTGACTTTGTTTTCATGCAACATCTGGAATCGTCTGCGTCATTTTAGTATGCAGGGATAAACTTTGCAGGAGGAGACACCCAGGCTGCTCCTCCTGGCACAACTCTGCCACAATGTTAATAGCACAGGCCTCCAGTGACGTCAGGTGACCTATTGTATGTTGCTTAAAAACCATCTTCAAGGGGACCCGCCCATCAGAATGGAGTTGATATGTATTGATGGTTTCCTCCATTCCCCTCGGTCTTCAATAAATATCCTCAGCATAAGACACCCTGATCTCCAGTCTTTTCTCTCTCCTCTGCTGCCTCAACCTGTGATGATCAGAAATCTCCCCAACACCACCCACTGTCACTTCTGTCACTGGTGTTGTGTTGCCTCTGTTCCCTGTGCTCTGCCTTCACTTTAGCAGCAGTTGTAACAGTTTTGTGTCTGTGTGTTCAGGACTCTGCTGGATTCAAGTTTGTGGTCCAGGGAGAGCTGGTGCAGTGTGGACTTACTGAGAGTGAGACCTGCCTCAAATCTGTCACCTTGGCTCTGTCTGGAGGAGCTAATGTGAGTATGATACACTCACACTTTAATACAGCTTTATTAGTTCCAGAGTATATCCTTGAAGATAATAGATGTGTTTTTTCTTTTCAATGAATGAATCTGTGTCCATTTTGTCTGTTCAGTATTATTTTGTGTTACGGTTGGAGTCCATCAAAAAATCAAGTTTTTTCATGTAAGGTCCTTAGGCAGCTCCTGACTACTGTTTCACTGTGCTGTTGAATTAATAAAG
>OMNW01006804.1:24028-35865 GCA_900303245.1 Selene dorsalis | reverse complement strand
TGTAGTGTGTGTGTGTGTGTGTGTGTGCAGGGGAAATGACACTGTGATAAAAGACTGACATAATGACACATTCTGGATGTCCACATCAGTATTATATGATGTGCAGTGTAGGTGCAACAGGTTCAAGTGTCCGTCTTTTGTGTGTGTGTGTGTATGAGTGTGTGTGAGTGTTCTCCTTAGCTGAGCATCCTGCAGTGATGTGTTCAGGGACTGGTTCAGACGTCTTATGTAGGATGACTCATAGCATAAAGGGCAGGCTGATTACTTCCCTCACCCTTTCTGTGCCTTGCTGCTGTTGCAAAGCACCACAGACCATCATCATACAATTATACAAGATGCATTTTAGCTATATCACACACACACACACATATCTGTATGTACACACACACAGATATTAGCAGCATCTGCTTCCACAGGAGGTGGTACAATAGGTAAGAGGGGGGCAGAGGTGGGAGGGGGGTGTACAGTCACCCCACCCCATCAACACACATGACAAGGTCGGCTCGCCAATTGGGTCAGAAGAGCTGTGCCATTCATCACAGGCAGGGAGGTAATTAGAAGAGAGGGAGAGAGAGAGGGAGAGAGAGCACAAATATACGTCGTACTACACTGAAAAAATAATTCCTATTAATTTAATGGATGGTTAATTTACTGTAACCTGTAATTAGCCAACTCTGCTTGGTTTCCGACGACACGACCCCCAACTCTCCTCCAGCTCCAGCTGCCATTAGCCCCTCACAATAATACTAGATAGCAATATGCATGTTAATTGAGTTAGTTAGCTTTGTTTACATACGTGCTGAGGCTAAGTGGCTATATAGTTAGCTAGCTGAACTGCTGTGACTGTGGTTAACAGTTACAGAGAAGGCTACAGCATTATTCTGATATACATGGGTTGTTTGTCGAGCCTTGGTACCTGTTTGATCCTTCTCCTCCGCTGTCTCCGCTTTCTGGTTTTGGAACAAGTAGTCCCGGACCGTTCTGAGCTCCTGGAGCCGACAAAACTCCAGCAGGCTGCAGGACATCTCTCCGTCCAGTCAGCAGCCGAGTGTACTGGGAACCAGCCAGTTAGCCTGCTTGCTAACGGAACAGTTGAGGAGCAACAACGCAGCTAAGATGTTGGGGTCTGTTTTCAAGTCGTGCTATCGCGTTAACTTCGTGACAGCCTGTTCACAAGTACAATATCATGAACTGGTCTCAGCCTGCTCTCTACAGAAACACAAGCATAAGTCTGCTACTTTTGTTTCTCCTAATATTTGCAGTTCTCGCCCTGGGTCTAATCTGCTGATGACACATCGTTAGCATAATAACACATACCTACTTCCGGGTTAAAGTTGAGTTGTAAATTTCAAAATAAAAGACATGTTTGTGTTGTTGGTTGCTTCAGCTAAAAGCTAGCTCACCTGTAGATGGTTTTTCAGAGGAAATGTATAAAAAAAAAACACCCTTTGGTGCGGATCTGGTTAAAAGGTGCGAGTTTTTTTTTTAATCTATTTTTTTATTCACTTTGTGTAAAACATTGGCAGGTGGGGTTTTTTTTTCATAATTGTGTGAGAGTAGTTTATTCTGTTACAAAATATATTTAAAAAAATATATCATACAGAATGCATTATTCATAAATTTCAAACATTAAAACCCTTTTGTGATCATAGAGATTATGTATGTTTAGGGTGTGTGTGTGTGTGTCTTACCTATTGTAAACCTACATGTTATTCCCTTTTCAATATTTTAATAACTTTTTGGATGCCAAGGTGAAGTTGTCAGGAAATAAATTATGGTTGTTAAAAAAAAAAAAAAACAGACATATTTTTAAAACCAATGAGCAATGACAATACAGTATGGAGACCAAAGACCTCTCCGTTGGCACTGGCAGGTTTTAATGATCAACTGATCGCCCATCCACCCAGGAGTGCATTAAAGTGTTCATTCAGCAGAGGGTGGTAGAGAAACATTTTCTAGATTAACTGTTGGCTGGTGTGGATGTTATTCTTCTAGTTCACACATACTCTCACACATTTGACTGAACTCATACCACAACATTATGGTAGTTTTTCAGAGGCACACAGAAGTGTCAGGTCAAACTCCTACTACAACCAGAGAAGTTGTGTGAACACTATAGTATAGTATAATTACACTATGATTGTTTTGTTTGTTTGTTTGTTTGTTTTTTAAAGGCAAATGAGCATGAGTATAAGTATGTAGGTTGCTGTTTTTTTAAAACATCTGATTTCATGTATTTTGACCTTCTTTTCTTGAGATTAATGTTGATCTGTGATATTGATATTATGACATTACAGTGGGGTCCAAAGGTCTAAGACCAGTTTCCCTTTCAGGTGATTGGATGCATCCAGGACAATGTTGGTGCTGGGTCTGTCTGGCATGTGTGGCCACTTATCTACATCGACATCAAAATATATGTCTTTTAGATGAAAACCAAAAGCTCTATCACCAGAATGTGTTTAGGTAATTTTCCCTAAAAACGCTATGATGCACCTCACAAATTATAAATAAAAACTTCAGTATAAATGTTCCCATGGCCAAAATAAGGGTTCTCTAAGTATTTTGTGATGTTCTGACTCTATTGACCCCGTATGGGTGGAGTCTTGTGAGGTCAAAGGTCAGGGTTACTACTTTCTTTCCTGTGTGAACAAACTCGACCAGCTGTTAGCTGCATTGTTCAACAGAGCTCAGTGTCTTTCTTTCCCATCCCTTCCTACATGCTCTTTAAAAAGCAATGGGCATTTGGCCAGTGTACTTCCTGCATCTTTACTAACAATCCCACCTCCCTCTAACATCCAAACCACACACACACACAGACTAACCCTTATAGTAAAGTGCGTGCACACATAGATACACAAATACAAATTCATCTTTAGGGGTTGCCCAAAAGTTTCCGGTCAGGAAGACCAGACACAGAAACTCAGGAAACAATTGGGTGTCAGAGAGGTCCTTGGGCCCGTCTCAGTTACATTTCCCCATCCTGGACCATTGCTTATTGAGTTGTTGTTGCATCGGCCACAGAAACAACTCTCCATCTGGTTCCACCTCTTCCTTTGTTGACAAGGAAGTGAGCTGGCATCATTCTGTCCCAGGATGGAAGTGTTGTTGATATACAAAGAGAGATGGCAGTGATTTATTCGTATGAAACAAATGTTAGTCACTGTTTTAAGACCTTGAGCACTTTAAGGACTGTTTTGTGCTGCAGGTTTTTGTACAAAGATATTCCTCTTGATAGTCGTTCCTAGATACAATTGAGTGATGTTCACTACCATTAATATAAACCATAAATTACATTAAGAAGAGAATTCAAGAAGGTTCAACATTTTACACTTTTCCTGTGTTTGTGGCCAAGAACCAAAATATCACCTCAGCACAGTTTTACGTCTCCTCTCTCAGGCTTCTCTCTGGAGCTTTAGAAACAATAGGTTGGTGAGCCAATCAGAGGAAAAGAGGCTCTGAGACTGTTGACTGCTTTGTTGTGACATCACAAAGTTACAGACTTCCTGATGGCTCATTTTAAAGCTCAGTGTCTGAATACAGTCCGTGCATTTCTCTGTGGATTGAGGCTTCTATATTTTTACAGTATCGATACAGAACCTAGTCTTGATCTATAATCAAACAACATGGTATGAGACCTTTACAATATTCTTTATTTGCATGCAAGATGCAATGATAACCAATATGAAGGGGATTCTCTTTCTGTATCTTCTGAGTTTAAGTGTATTTCCTGTTTGAACACTGCCCTGCTGTAATCTTTTCACAAGTACACTCTATGTCTGGGAAACACAAACTTTGAAGGGAGTAGTGCAGTGTGAAAGAAGGAGGCCAGCATTCTGGTTGCTCTCAGGACTCCTTGCATAATCTGACTCCTCAGATGAAAGGTGCTGAGACACACGCCCACACAGAATGAAAAAGCTGCAGTTCACTGAGAGTGCAATATCAGGTTTCCTACCTTAAACTTCTATAAGGTAAAGACTAGGTGTTCAAGTGTGAGAAAGTATGTTGATGGACAAAAAAGTTCAAAGATGTTAGGACTTATTTTAAATGGATAGAGCTCATGACGGCTTGGTGTTATGTCATGCAATATATCAGTGTAAGCAAGGGTTCAGTTTTTAATCTGACTTTTATGCATGTAATTCTTTATCAACAGTAGATAGTTATCAGTGGCTGTTGACTATAAATCTGACTCAAGATCTAACATTACCTGGAATGTTGTGATTCTTCCATGGATATGAAATCAGTCTTTATTTTCATCTTTTGCAATGAGCATATATGAATTTGAAAACTTCTATGTAAGTGAATATATTTATATCTGAAGTGTAATAAATAGCTTTAAAACAGACCAAAGGTCAAACGGTTTTCTGACAAATGACAAACGATCTGTTCTCTGAACTCTGCAGTTCCACCGTCTGTGTGTTCAATTACTAGATGTAAACAGTTAATGTCCCTGTCTGATTCAGCTCGAAAGTTTGCAGCATTTACTGTGGTTTTGGTTCGAGTCGTCTGATCCTATCAGTAGGGTATATGTCAACAAACTGAGAGAGGGCATGTTATTTCAGTAGGGCAAACATCTCCTGATGTCCTACCCTCAACTAATCTTGCTCTTAAAATCTCCCGACTACATAAAATTGTCACAGCTGAGGACGTGAGACTCTGTGATCCCTATTTTACCTGCGGTTTTCACAAAATGAGTGTGAGGGCATTCAGAGTCGTGCAACAATATATATATTGTAGCGCCCTCTGAGCTGACCAGCAGCCAATGATGGCTCTGAATCATCTCTTTGATGCTCATCACAGAAGGAAACTAGTCAGAGACCAAATGCCAATTTCACTGTCCTGAGGCATCTATCAAATTGCAATTATTTTGATGACAACAGAGACATTCATATAGCAATTTGTCTTTGATGATGAGACTTACAGGACGAGCATGATATAAACTGTTCCTTACAGCTGACACTTTATGATCGCTCCAAAGTTCACAGTGCAATTAAGTTGTAATGTGATTTTTTTATTTGACCATCTCTGTGAGACTGTTATTTCAGTTCAGTTTCTTCTTGATTAAATTCTTATTATGATCTATAGACTTATACATGAGTACAAAGTTATCTGTGAGCTGAGTTCAAATGGTCTTGATTAGTTTAACTGAAAGATTTCTGTGTCTGTGTTTTTGTCTGTGCTGGAGAAGACATTGTGTATTCAGGTTTTAACATTGTTTCAATCAGAATCTAATAACAGTGGATGAGTAGTTTGCTTCTGTTTACAGTCTCTTGGCAATAAAGTCTAATCCAACCTCTCTACTTTTATTTAGAATAACATGAGCATGTGTTTCTTGTTGGTGTTGTTGTGGATTAGAAATTTAGGCTGAATCTTGAAACATAAAAAAACAGGTTTCATGAGCTTTAAATGAACTTCAGAGGTCATTCAGTCATAGTTCTTTTGTAATCTGCTGACTAGTGGTGTTTCCAAACCAATTCTATTTCACCACAGTCTCTATGAGCCAATCATGCTGTTAAACTTTAAAACCTGTTCTCCTCCCTTTTGCAGTCAGCTGTCACTTCATCCCATACACCTCCAGTCTTCAAATCCAGCACCACGCTCAGTCCACTCCTCACCACATCCAGACCTCCAGCATTCTTCTCATCCCATCACCAGCAGGGTCCAGCCCCTAAAGTGATTTCCTCACATCCTCACATCCATTTGAGATATGATGTCATGACCACAGGGTCTAATCACCAAAGATGCTCACATCTCACACTTTTCCACTCTTGTTTTGCACATGACAATTAAAGTTTACTGGGAATTGAGTTTCTCCTGATTAAAGTGCAGTTTAACTGGATTTTCCACTTTGACTGTTTATTTTAGGAGGTGCTGTAGCAGTTTAGGGATTAAGATGCCAACCATGAAACATAATGTCCATTAAAAAATGGTACAATTAAAAGTGGCTACGGCATCAACACTAGACAATCTCTTCATCTACCTGATGGATCACACCTCAGAATGAGGATGTTTGTGATATAAAGAGGATGGACTTGTGTTATGTCTAGATCTCCTACAGAAACAAGAGACAGTCTAGTTTCCACCAGGCTCAGCAGATTTTCAAAGCAAACCCATGTCTCCAGCTTGGTTCAGTAACAATCATCAGTAAAGGCATCGGCGTTAAACATTAATAGGGGCAAAGTTCTATAATGCCACCCAACCCAGTGACACATACATGGTAAATTCTGTGTAAAATGTTTCCACAGCAGATTCTTCAACTGTGAATCCCACACAATCAGATTGAGAAGCAATAACACCATAATAAATATAAAATCTTCCAACTGGCAGGTCTCTGTGGTGGATTTTTCAGTGGAATCAGGCTGCGCCAACAACAACTGACTGTTGTGCACATGCTAATCTCATGTCTTTTTCGGTAGATCAGGAAAAGTCAACAGCCACTGGCTCGACACTTCTTAAAAATTCACCCACATTCCAGTCAACTGACAATCCTGCATAAACTGCCGAGTGAAGTTTCAAGATAATGTGCAGGAATTCACTCTGTTCATGTACAGAACATTTGTCATGGTCCTGCCTCCGAGTGTTGTTATTATGGCTCTGTTTGCATGTCAGCCTTCTGCTCCTTCTGCAGCGTGAGTCACTTGTCTCACAGCATGACCTTGAAATGTGTGTGAATTACAAGCAATGCCAGGTGTCACTATGATAACAAGTTAATACACCATGCAAATTTTACACATGAGCTTGTTGACAATGAATGAGGGTTGAAGTTTATCTACAAGAAAACAGCAGCTGTATTTATCATGGTGCTCTTGCAATCTCAATTACATTTTAAATTTGGATTTAGTCACTCTGCTCTAAAATAAAGCCAATAAAGAAGAGTTTGGCTGTGAATCAAGGGTATATTCAATTCTAGCCAACTGTTAGTAAAAATACAAACCTGGAATTTGTGTATTGTCTTTTATCGGGTACATAATCAGTCTGGCATGTCAAGCTATGGAACATTCATTTTATGGACACACCCAAAAGACAAGAGCTTCATCAGCTGCACGACACTCAACAACTGTTCTAAAAATAATAATCTACTTTTCAACAGGTCAAAACAGTCTCTCCAAAATGCCTGATCCACAAACAAAGTTAGGCTTTATTAAATGTTTATTTTACATGAAATTTACACTTCTGTTTAGAATTTATATACAAACATGAATAATTTAATGTTAAAAAAAACAGACAATTGCACAACTATACTGGAGTTTTTACACAGTGGAGCAATAAAAAGGAGAAAACAAGGGACAATAGGTTAAACCAGCCTAATGTGTTCTTGGTTAATGATCTAGAGAAATGCTTGAAATTCAGTTCTGACAAGTACCATGGCTGCATAACAATGCTGCACTGAGACGCTCCAGGAAAACTAGTGGAAAGTGAGAGAAAGAAGAAAAGAAGACACTAAAGTGACACCCCTGATGGGAAATACAGGACAGTAAACACCCAGTGCGTAAGAAGACACCTTTCAGTCACTGCAAAGTACATTCAATAGATGTCACATTGTACTGCAGGGGATTTAAGACGGTTTCACTTTACAGCAGTGAGGCACCAAGGCAGAGTTAGGATGGTCAGTACAACACTACAAAGGTTGGAATTAATTTAGAGGCTACAGTATTCTCCAGCTGAATCTGGCATGAATGACTGCTTTGAAATTTTAAGTATCCCTGTGCGACACTGCATTGCTGCCATTTTACCATTCAAAATAACACTGGTGAAAGTTTTAGTGGGTGAGTTTACATGTGCAAAAGGCAGCGAGTTAGCAGGATAGCCAAGGGTTCTTACAGAGGACTGAAAAGCAATGGACACACATTTATATTTTTAGACAAACTTTTGGTCTCAAAAGTCCAGTTGTATTCACATGAAACAAAAAAGGAAACACTGTACAATGACTGAGAGCACCAATACTGCTGACACTGTCTCACGGCCAGAACATACGTCAAGAGAGCATCGATCTGTTACAGGTTAACCATGGCTGCCTGTCATACGCGGCACTTCAGTCATTCATGCCAGTGTGAGCCCCTCAAAGGCAAACACAAGAAGCAAGGCCGTGTCCTGAGTGGAGCTGTTTGTGGCTACTGCTCGGCCCTCAGCCAACATTTACATGGCAAATACAATGAAATGAAAGGGTGCTAAAGAAACAGCCAGAACGTTGCCGCTGTCAAAGTTTGCAGGCCCATTATGCACTGCAGTGGTAGAGGGCTCTGAAGCCACAGATTTGACATTTGTCATGCTGTCATCAGCAAAACACAACTGCACAAGTATGTGTTGGCGAAACCAGTTTGAGTGCAACTGCGGTGTCACAGTGGCAAAAATCACTGGCAAAAGGAGTCAGAAACAGGATATTCTGCTTCTCAGTTGTTCAAAATTGTAGATTTTTCTCTCATTTGGTTTCATTTGGATTCATGTTGCTGATGCATCGCTCATGACCTCGTTATGTAGTCACAACTCGGTGGTTTATAGTCAAAATAAACAGCAATCTCAGACACAAGTTTATCAAGGACTTCACGAAATAAAGAAATGGAACATCAAAGGAAAAAAAAAAAAAAGATGGCCCATAACACTTCTTTCACAACATTTTTCTTCAAGGACAAATGCTTGGCTCAGATTTAGAAGACAATCTGCAATGGAGTGGACTTTGAACTGTCCTCATTTGGTAGAGTTGTGCACTAAGAAGACGTATAAACCCAAGTAGTTTTTTTCTCTTATAAAAAAGCTACCATGTCCTTCATTAATAAATACTATTAAAACACCAATATGGTGAATATGCATAGAGGCAACCATGGGGAAATCAAATGCATTTCCATGCAACCATGGAAAAGAGTTCTTAGACTGGACAATACAATAGTTTCTCAAACCGTGTAGAAGAAAGGAGAAAAGCAGATGTTCAGTACTCATGGGGTGACATGCCAGGCTCTGGACTCCATGTTCATTAGGATGTGGGACAGGGTTCAAGAGTTTACAGGAAGCTCAACTTTCGAAATTAGTCAACGTGTTATTTTTTTTCAAGAAAACATTGATTTACATTTGTTCTTGGCTTTGCAGTCTCACGATCAGGCAAAAGTGCAACGGGACATCTGATATCCTCCTCACATCAGAATACAAATACTTCAATGCCAACCAGGTCAACAACAGGTGACCAGGAAGATGTACTGACATACCAGTTAAACAGTGGAGCATATCAAGACTCTGTGTTTTCTTCCTTTGCGTATTCCTCTACAAGTTTCTCATACGAGTGGCTGTGTTCTGAACTGTCACTCGTGAACACGGAGCCTTCAGATTCAGAGCTCTGCTCCTCTTTGGAATTAGTTTCAATGTTTTCATCACATGTGGTAATAGATAGTTTTGCTTTAGAATCATCATCATCGTCGTCGTCCTCCTCCTCCAAGTTATTGCTGAGAAAGTTTTCCTCATCAATAAAAGTAATGTTTGCATTTTGGAACGTTAGGGGGTGGTACTCTTTAGAGTCCCACGTCCTTCGACCGCCCGACCCACAGTCTCCCACTCCTCGGCTCTCCAGGTCCACGTCCTTGTCAAGTTGGTTCTCATACATCTGGTCTTGGTCCAGGTCTAGGTCACCCTCTACGTGATCATCTGTTAGCAGCAAACCATTGTCTGAGCCCAGGAGGTAGTTCTTGGACTTTGAGAAAGCTACGGTGACACGGTCACTGAAACTGTAGCGTCTCTTCTGGCGTGGTGAGCGGTCCAGACTGAGGATGGTATTAAACATGGGAGCATCATTGCAACTCTTGGAGCGACCGATGTCTTTTGCTTTATTGATGCTGCCGCCCGTACTGCTGGCGGTCTGCTCGGCTTTCTTGGTTCCAATCTGCTTTATCAAGTCGTTGTATCCCTCCTGCTTCTTGGACAGGAAGCTGAAGATGTTGACGTCGTTGGGAGAGGGCGACAGACGGAGGGAGGCCTTGTGAGACTCTTTGTAGTGACGGAGCTCATCCAGAGATAACTTGCGCAGCTTGCGGCGTTTCTTCAAGGCCTTGTGAGCTTCAATGACCATCCGCACTTTCCAGTTGAAGAACAGGGACAGCCAGGCCAGGCCCAGATAGATCCACACCTCCACAAAGTAACGGTACAGAGTTGGGTAATCTGTGTTTGGGTCCACACCTGCAGGGGCAAAGCGTCCATGTGAATTCCATTCAAAAAAATGTCATTGAAATGCGATTTTTTTTTTTTCTTTTTTTTAAGGTGATCATGATCACTTGTCTTCTGCAGTTAATAAATAAAGCATTTATTCTCTGCTTACCTGCCACCAGGTCCCCGAAGCCAATGGTGGTCAAGGTGACAAATGAGAAGTACAGGCCTTCTATGTATGTCCAACCCTCCTGGGACATGAACACAATTGGAGGGAGGACTAAATGGACCAGGACACCCCAGAGGAGAAAAATAGCTGTGCATGTAAACTGAGCCTTTCTCTGCAAAAGAAAGAAGTGTAAGTTAGACATTCTTAGAGAGATAAAAAGGTTTGCCAAAAAAAAAAAGAAAAAAAAAGAGGCCCATAATAACTTACCAGTGAAAAGCCCTTCTTGGTTAGATACTGGCCCAGGTGCTTGGCTCTGCCACCAAAGAACTTGCCCAGCTCACTGATCCAGGTGAGACACAGAGGCACACCAAACAGCCCATAGAAGATGCAGAACACACGGCCTGCTGATGTTTTGGGGGCAATGTTCCCATATCCTTAAAAAAATATAAAATAAGCGTTTAGGTTGTATCTATTCACAATTGAAATAACACTTTCACACATAAAAACTGTCAGGAACACTTGTGTTGTGCTGTCGATTGATACACAGCGTAAAGAAACCAAAACAGCCGACATATGAGTTTGTCACAATGGAACAAATGAGACAGTTTTAAGTTTGCCTGACCGGTGTGTTGCTAAATCTCATTTTCTCTTGAATGTTTAGGAAAAAAGTTTGACAACAACAAGTTGGAAAAAAAAAGAAAAACTACTTCTTTTCTAAACAGAGCTCAAAAAGCACTTACCGATAGTCGTGATAACTGTAGCTGCAAAGATAACAGCATTTGGCCAGTTCCAGTTGTTGAATGTCTTACTGCCGGTTATGGTGACCCCTTGGCCTGCAGCATCAGACACCACCTGAGGATGAAACCATACAAACACCACAACTGAGAAAAAGGTGCAAATCCATTCAGGAGGAATTAATAAAAAAAAAAAAAAAATCTGACTTATCAATATGGCAGTTATAAAAGTCAGGCAGTTACAATCTGCCTTAAATGAAGACAGGAAGTATGTTGTATGCAAGCTCCATTTCTTCCACCACATCCTTCCTGAGATATGTTGATGGTATCTCGAGGAGTACTGATGAGCTGAAACGCCACTCAGGCACCCTAGAGGGTCGCCTTTAACCCGAGGGCTTAGTAGTTCCAAGCACTGCTTACTTTGGTAAGGAAACAGGAAGGCAAGTGCTGCATCTCTAAACAGCCATTTCATAATCACTTGATACGTAGATTAAGACGCTGCAGGTGATTATTCAGCGGCCGCTCTTATGGTTGTTTTGCTTTTTCAACATCCACAGTTGCGCTGAACGAGAACAACGCGGAGAGGGGGTGTCGTGTGGGGCTCTGCCACTGACCCGCTTCAGTTTGACATGTGTCAGCTCGCTCTTTCAAGGAGATTGTTCACTGTTGAAATCCAAAAAAAAAGGAGACGGAAAACCATTCCCATCCAAATGTGTGCCAGAACAGCCACAACAGAAACTGGACTACCCCTCATGGGTATTCCCAAACAGTCGACCATATGCACTGGGACAATGTAACCCCCCCCCCCCAAT
>OMNW01006804.1:290-15692 GCA_900303245.1 Selene dorsalis | reverse complement strand
TTTTTTTTTTTTGGGGGGGGGGGGTCTGGGGCAGCCTCCTCTAACACGTCAGCACAGTTTAAGTAATTATACACAAGATTTTCCTCCATTGAAATATTTAGATTGGGCTCAAAACAGTCACTTGGTGTGTTCATGACAAGATCCTCCTTGTGCTGGCTCCCCTCACTCTTCTATCAGCCCAGCAGAGCTCACTCAACAAAGATCAATGACTTCATAGTTTGATGCATGGGCTCCTCACAAAAAGTTGGATGGAAGCTGGGCATTCAGATCCTTTTTGTTTTGCAGATTTTTTTTAACCATTTGCTCTAAACTTGTGTAAAGTTTGTGTCATGTTTTTGCAGGCTAGGACCAGCTGCAAACAAGACACATGAAATTCATTCATGTGAACTTGAAAGATTTAAAACACCCACATGTTTTATTTGAAGTGTTGATTTTGTTTTACATTTCTCTTTCTTCTCTCTTGCTCTATAAAAAATAAGTTGGTGAGAGAATCAGAGGAGAGGGTCTGATCTCTGTTTCTGATTGGCTGACTGTTTTGTGGTCAATAAAATAAGAATATCGAGAGAGAGATTTCAGGTAAACATTCAGAGGAAGCAAATCATGCAGACTTGTACAGTGGCTTCAGGTGGGCGGGGCTCAGGGCAAGACTGTGAGCAGTGACTGCTTTTTTGTGACATCACAATGTTACAGGGAGTCCTGATGGCTCAGTTTCTGAATACGTTTGGTGGTGGACTGCATACACTTGGTGGACTGAGACTTTGATTCTTTCACAGTACTAATATAGAACCTACTGTAGAGCTGTTTTATAATAAAAAAGATCCAGACATTTACCTTTGCACTATACAGTATAGGACCTTTAAAGGCATAGGTGGATTTTTTTGTCAGCCTCATACTACACACTCATTTCTACTCTTTTCTGCTGAGCAAGCTCACTAAGTAAGCCTCTGTCTCCAGCTACATATTTACAGCATCAATCTCACTGTTGGCAAGAATGCAAATAAGATTTTTTTTTTCCTCAATGACCAACTATGCCTTATGAATTTTAACAAATGACAGGCTTTTTCAACACCAATATGCCTCTTTTTTTTTTACCACTGCCAGATGAACAAAGTCTCCAGAGTTATGGAAAAGCATGCACTTTTTAAATCAGCTGACTCAGCTGTGTGCTGGTCTTGGGAGCTGGCAGGCTGGCCTGCTGGTATGTTTGTGGTAGGGACAGAGATCAGAGATGGACAGTGGGACAGCTCAACATTTTAACGTTCTGACATTACAGAAGTGCTTATGCAACACTTGTCCCTCCTTTGTTGTATCAACACCCAGTGGAAAACTTGACCTTCATATACCTTGTGGTGATAAAATCACAATAGGAAATGGCTAGAAACAGTAATAATAATAATAATAATAAAAAGTTCCATTCAGTGACTTTGGTTTCATTTAAAATTCCTGTTTTCTAAAAGGGTTTATTGCACATAACGTCTTTATGGATTGGAATGTTGCAATTTCTGTAGTTAGTGCTGTTTTATTTAGTTAATACCAATGTCTGGTCTAAAGTTTATGTGAGTTGGTGCAGTGGAAACATGCTGAATTAAAAAATGTTGGTATGTTCAACACTTAGTCATCCCACTGTGTCTATTTTCACATTTTGCAATAAAAGTGAAGAGAAAGAGCAGCCCACTGTTTTCACATTGTTATTCTGTTTCCATGAATCTAAATAGACAAATCTTTTTTTTTAATTCTGTCCCATTGGTCCTTTGAGCAGCCATTTTGCCAGTCGGTCTGAGGCCATCATGGTGGTCTGATGACAGGCCCTCAGGGATAGTGAGGGACTTCTGCAGTTTCAGACCGGCCAGATAAGACAACTGGAGTTGCATCAGATAACACATCAATCAATTGGTGGCATTAACACATGTATCAATTGGTGGCATTAACACATGTGTCAATTGGTGGCATTAACACATGTATCAATTGGTGGCATTAACACATGTATCAATTGGTGGCATTAACACATGTATCAATTGGTGGCATTAACACATGTATCAATTGGTGGCATTAACACATGTATCAATTGGTGGCATTAACACATGTATCAATTGGTGACAAAAAAGTCTTAAATGGGGACAGAATTTTTTTTAGGAGATCTTGGAAAACCCAGAGTTTCTGTCATTTAGACCTTCAAATGTAGCTTTTTCCAGTTGGAGTTACACAATTCCTTTGTGTAATGCTTCTGTCAACCATTACCCATAGTTCACACAACCATGTTGTGAAGCAGTGCTGTACATGTCAAGGGGGTCAATCAGACTATGCACAGACGTAACTCACAGAGGGCCATCTTGCTTCAGTCCACTCCCTCTGACTGGCCGCAGTAAAGTGGGTGATCCAGCCATCTGCACTAACAAACTACTCATAACTCTTTTGATTGCACATAGCTATTATTTTAAATATTTGCATAATGTTTCTTTCATAGAAAAGTACATGATTAAAAATGATTTGTAATTTTGAGTATGCAGATTCATGACTGCATTTCTGACGTTCATAACTAAACCAACCCGTTTAAAAAACAGTCAGAAACTGAGCAAGTGCTGGTTATTTTAGTAGAACATGCACCATAGGCATAATGGTCTGAGGGAGCGAGCGGACTGATGCAAGGTGGCAGCTGTGTATAGTTTCCTAATATTATAGGTCTAAAAGAATGACTATTATATTATATTATATAGCCCCAGGTTGAACTAGCCTGGAATTGTCCTTTAAGATTATAGCACTGATACACTGTTGCTGTATGTCAGATGTAAAAACCATGTGAGAGTTAAAAGTTGCTTTGGTCAAAAGGAAGCATGTGTAAAGCTTTTAGTAATATCTTCAGTTATGTGTGAATTGAATATGTTTATATCAAAGTTAGAACATTCACATCCTAGGCTGGAAATAAATATCCCATCCCTCGGCTGCTGACATCTACTACACAAGCTTATTGGGCTATGGAACCTGACGTGTAGTTTATGACCAGATTGGGGTTATGGTCTGGCACTACTTTGATTTATACAACACACTTAAACATTTAGTGTTTGCTGTTGACGAGAAACATCTGCTGAAGTGAAAGCTCAACAGTGGGCACTGACCTCTGACCTTACTGGAGATAGCAGTACAGTTCTCATAACCAGTATGACTATAAATAATTAATGGTGTAGTAAAGTGGAATAATTAGAAGCCTCCTCTGATTTTAATGATCGTATATAGAGCTTGAATTTCCTGCCAGTCACTGAGACGGTAAAGTGTTTCTAAGCTGTAGTAATACACTGTAAGTAATGCACTGTTCCATCCCTTTGTAAAGGCTTATTTTTAGCACGTTTTAATGTGTCCAGTGATTTGACCATGTGGG
Source organism: Selene dorsalis (assembly GCA_900303245.1). Taxonomy (NCBI): domain Eukaryota; kingdom Metazoa; phylum Chordata; class Actinopteri; order Carangiformes; family Carangidae; genus Selene; species Selene dorsalis. The sequence goes on along the minus strand of OMNW01006804.1, from coordinate 12,319 downwards.
ACAACTGCAGAACTGCTTCCTAGTCCCATTGTTTTATGTTTGTGTTGTTTTTTTTCCGAGTCTCTCTGGGGGAAGGAAACCTGCACAATCAGCCAACTACTGTGCTTCTGGTTGCTGTGTGTTTCTTCGAATGTCTGCGTGTTCCCAAACGTTCAAATCAGAGGACATGAGGAGAGACTCGGCTTGATAATGTAGCAAGTGCTTCCAATGGTTTGTAAATTTGTCAGCGATACATTTTCCAAAAACGTATAGACTGTTTGAATAACTCCTGTCTTCGCAGTTTTCAGGTAGCTACTGAATCGAGGATATTTGATTTTAAAATGATGTGCTCCTTTGGACTCATTTATTCCAATGCAGGACTAACAATTGCTTTAATAAGCCTATGTTGTAGACACATTTAATCTTGGAGGAGGTCAAAAGTACACAGCAGATGTCCAGAGGGGAAGGTGCTCTGATTCTACTGTTGTGTTTTTGTTAGTTATTACTCTGTAGGGGATAAAACCACATAACATATTAGGTCAACATGCACATCCTGAATCCTGGAAAAGATCCCACACTTAATGAGACGTCTTTGTCCAGCTTAACAAATAAGCTTGAAACAGACCCTGATGGGTTTTTTTTTTTAACATGACATTCTTCTGACATTTCACAAATACATTGACTAGATCAAACAAGCAAAATGTGAGACAGTTTCTGTCTTTGTACAATTGGCACCATAACATTTGTAAGACAATGAGACCAATTCATTCTAAGTGAGGAATGCAGAAGTGCAGCTCATTTTATTTAAGATGGGGCGGTGCTTTATCTTTCATTTCAATCAGCATGAAAGTACTGGGTACTGCGATGGGAGCTCCAGGCCTATAGACATTAATGATCTCCTGGTCTCCTGAAGCCAGTAGATGTTGAGGAGATCTTAATGAAGCACTCCAGCGATTTTACACATGGAGATCCATTTAATTGTTAAAGGGGGGTCGGACTAATGAGCCCATTGAATAATGTCTTTAATGGTTCTAAGGGTCCTTAGTGATGCTCTCAGGGTTATCTCAGCTTTGGCTCACAGACTACATCTTTCATGGACAGACTGCTTTACCAGCACTACGGTTTTATCATTCCATATTTCTTGATCTGTCTCTTGCAAGTTCCCAAACTTTGTATAACTGCAGTGCACAGACCCCTTGAAACAGATAAAATCAGCAGGAGTTAGTAGGTATTTGACCAATAAATGTAGAAATAAAGACACATTTGTTGCAGTGTCGTATCACTTGATTGAGCCCATGTCATGGTTTGTCTCTTGTTTCCTGTTTGACCTGTCTTACTGTGAAATTCCCGGTGTCTTGTCTTCCTGTCATTACCTCCTGTGTCTCACCTGTGTTAATGACCTGATCACCTGTGTCTCCTTTCTTCCTGGTGTATTTAACCCCGGTGTATTTCCTTGTTTTTGTTGTCCTTGTGCTCAGTGTTTCTGAATTCCTTCTCAGCGTTGCATGTTCTTTTTTTCTGTGGGTCAAGTAAATGGTTTTTCTTCTACTATGCTGGTTTCTCTATTGGTCTGCATTTGGCTCCAGTTCCATTGAAAATCCTGACAGATCATTGTTTTGTCTGAAACCATCCCAATGGAACCTCCTCCTCTCTTAAAAGATACCACTGTATTCTACAGTGAGCAGGGTGTTGCCAGGTGTAATTGTAATCAATGAAACATGACACTGGTTATTGTTAGACAACCATTAGTTCAACCTGAATGGATTTTTGAGTGCATCATATAGAACAGGAATTCCCCACTCAATTCAGCAATTAATATCAGACTGAAGACGTCCTTGTGATTTTATTAATTACATTCGAACAACAAATGGAAACCTGCTGGTGCACTCTGCTCATCAAAGTATCTGTTTTCACTTCTGTTAAGCTGCTGCATAATACACAACGACCAGTGGTAATGTAGGAGCAATTCACACAGGACACAAGAGGAGGGAACTCCACCGAACCACCTACAGGTCGGTGTGTCATAGTCGTACAAAGGGACGGACAAAGGTCTACGAGATCAGACTCTTGACCGTGTTGTCAATCAGATAATAATGTCTTACTAATGTTAGATACACAATGGTCCCAGTCACGAGCTCTGAGTCTGGTGCATGCTAGTTTGCTAACTGTTGGAATCATATACCCAAATTGACTAGATTGGATTGTGATGTTATTTCCTAGTATAACTGGTGCTCTGCCGTTCCAAGTTTATTTGTTTTTGTTTTTATCAAATTAAAAACACTATACAGACGTGACATTTCATTATAGGGGGCCTTTAACTTTGTAACAGAGGCATGAGGCTCCTGGGCATGAGACCACAAGAAACACATTGACATTAACGACCTGTGACAGCATCTAGTTTTCTATCAATTTATGTTAATGAATTAAATACATATTCATCCACTTTACAAATGTCAAGGAAGAGGTCCATCTAAGAGTGTTGTGAATGTGGAAGTGTGTCACTGAACGCTACTGTGGCTGTGGTCAGCTGAAGGACAAATGTTATGATTATATATAACTGAATACGAAAGGTCAGTGTACGAAAGCTTCAACAATGGAAACGCAGCGAGATGGAAAAATCCTGTCATTATACAAATGCGCTCTGTGGAAAAACTGGATAAAGATAAGGTGCTGTGCTTTTCAAACATCTATATTGACAGATTTCAGTTTTTGTAATTACCACAAGTGACAAGTCTCATGAAGTTTGAATCAGTTTATAAACTGGGTTAGAGGATTCATTGCTCGGAGTTTTAAGCATTCCTTCCCAAAGTGGTTGGCTGGGGAAGCTTGAAGCTGCTGAGTAAACGCCACAGGTTGTTTATGTTACTGCTCTCCTCTCATGCACGGGCTTGTCCGAGCTGCACAGAGGGTATAAGCCAGAGAGGAAATGCTGTGGAATGAACAAGGGCATGCCATTGGCTGCTGGTACAATCTCTGAGTTCATGGTATATCAGTGACTTTAACAGATCAAATGTTCCCGAAACAAAGATTAGTGTTTCCAGCGAGCGGGAGGCACCGAGGTCCCGGAACAGGCTCGTAGAATCAAAACACACTTTCTGTCATATCAGAGTTCAGAGTTTACCTCCATTATCTCAGAGCTTTATGGCTGCGTTCCACCTCTGTATCATTTAATGGCGAGATTATGTCACTAATTACTGTGAAATAAACATAATGTTGTCAACCAAACTTTTGTTACATTTTAATTCAAACTGATCTTAATTGAAAGATTCAATACTTCTCTGTAGAGCCAGTAAAACGGTTGACCTCTGTGGAAATGCTCTTGAACGCTCATTGTGTGATGTTAAAAATACGTTTCCCATGCATTAACAACTGCTTTTCATAGGTCGGACACAAAGCTTTCATTCAACTGTGCACATCACCATAAGTTATAAACACAAGCAGGCATTTTATTACAAGCCCATCAACAGTCACAAGTTTACAAGCCTGAGAACAGTGACTGTAATTCAGTATGGAGACGTCTTTTCAAATCTTTGCCCTTTACTCTCTAATAGGCATGAACATGTGAGTCCACAGCCTGAGGAACCTGGGTGATCTCATGGTGTAGAAATAGAAACGCCACTTTTCAGGAACTCTGTAGGACTTTTTTTGCTTCACATGCGTCTTTCTGCATAGTTCTGGTTCGGTTTAGGGGTTGATAGAGTTCAGTGACGCGTGAAAAAGCCAGTGATATTATGCAAAATATGTTATGTCATACTAGGGTGGCAACACACCATTGAAGAAAACGTATTTTGTCTTTGTGTTACACAGGTCAACGTGTTTTGATTGGCAGATTGGCCCTGATCAGCAATGTTATTATGTGAGAACATTAAATAATTAAGTGAAACAAGTTTGATCAGAGTGAGCATGAACATTGGTCTGTAGTTTGAGTGTATGCTAATGTTACAGTAATGGGACTGTAACTGATCAGGGTACAGAAACACTGTGTCTCTATACTATTTAGCAGTTCTCCAGTTGACTCAGTTGCTTTAGCATTTACCAGCAGGCCTAATAAAGCAGTTTGCAAGTGTTATAACAATAAACCCTCACTAATAAAAAAGCTTTTTCTCATTCATATGGCTTTTTCTTAATCAGGCTGGGGACGGGAGCTGGGTTCTTGTTTTCCGCTTCCGAGTCTGTTTGACACTTATGCAAAGATTTGTCAGCCCATGTGAAGTGACTTTATGGCACGAGGAGCCTGCAACATGTGTTCTGCAGTCGTGGCCGTTCTGGGGTCGTCTCAGTTCGCACGAAGAGTTAATGAGCTAAAGCTTAACATCTTTACAGAAGAGGTTTTAATACTTGGAGCTTCTGAGGATTTCTTCAGAATATTAAACTGCAGAGTCTCTCCGTCAAAACAATAACAAAAGATAGCGTTGTTGCAATTAGCTTGAATTCATGTGGATTCCTTCAGAGTGAGTCATACAGGAGGTTTTCACTGGCAGCTGAAGGTGTCCTCCTCTCCTAATCAGATGTGCCATGCAGGACACTGAAAATAAATTGCCTTGATTGTTTCTTTGAGAACATGCAAACATCGGAGAGGTTTTTAATAGCAGCTGAATCTCTACTATCTATTATCTAGTCATCCCTTTGTCCTTAACAAACCAGAGAATTAGAACTGGTGATGTTAAACAGATGTTAAAAATCAAACAGGATGTCTTAGAGGAAATGTCTAAACTTTGCCCTCGTTCCTCTCTGATATATTTAGATCTAGACTAAAATTCTTCCTCTGGTATGTGCATATGGGGTATAATGTTGGTGGCAATGAGAAGTTAATTCAATGACGTATGGTTACCATATTAAATGATTAGAATCACACATTTTTCTCAGTATGAGGACTGCTGGAAACACTGGGTAATGTATTCAGCTGGAGAAAGTATATAGCACAGGTCTGGTGGCTGTAATGTGGAAAAGTTTCATATTCTATAGGAAACAGAGTCTGAGGTCGACGAAAAATACCTCAGCTGAAAAGAGTACGCTCACTTATGTGCAGTCAGGATTGTGATTCATGACAGTTCAGTGAAGTACATTTAACATGTTTTATTAGGACCTAGGCTGAGCGGTGGTTAGCACTGTCGCCTCACAGCAAGAGGGTTCTGGGTTTGAACCCACCGGCTGGCTGGGGAGTTTGCATGTGTGGGTTCTCTCTGTCTGTCTGGCTTCCCCCCACAGACCAAAGACATGCAGGTTAGGTTAGCTGGTGACTGTAGGTGTGAATGGTTGTCGTTCCTCAGCTGAGATCCCCCGGTGCAGAAGATGAATGAATATTAGAACCTGTTATTCAAACCACAGTCATTCACCACTTCATCAGAATACTGACATTAAGTCTTCTGAATCAGTGCATCTGTGAGACAGTTGAAACAAATGCTGCAGAACGTTGTGTGCCTTACGTCTAATTGTGGTCATGCCGCAGATTGCTCACTTTCACTTCACTGTAATCTATCGTGCACTCTATGGTGAGTGAAACGCAGACATGCAAACATGCTCATAGGTTCACGTGGAGAAAAACAAACTCAGATAGACGCGCTGAGCACACAGAGGGAGACAAAAGTCAATGTGTCCACACTGCAAGGCCCTGCAAGTGACATTGAGACCTTGTAGTTGTCTGTGTTATCAGGGAGCGTGTAAACAGACCACTGTTTCGGCTCAATTAACCCAGAAAAATGCTGGAACTTATTGTTGTTGCCCAACAGGTCGGGTCAAGGTCAACTTTTATGTTCTGTAATCTACAAATTATGGTCTCCAGTGCAAGATCAAAGCATGTCACCGTCAGATGTTAAAGAGCATATATGGATGGCTACATAACAAGTGATTTGTAGTTTAGAGCGTTGATGTTTCTCTTGAGATGGAAATATGTTGTGACAAGTAAATAACGCCTCTCATCCCTGTCATTTAACTGACAGATACTGACATACAGTTCCTTTTTGTAGACGTCTCTGGTCCTCAGGAGAATGTTTTGGTGATACCTTGCTCTTCATCTCGCACCACGATCAGGTAAAAAAAAATTGCATAGTAAACAGCTAAAACTCCAGATTATTTTCATTAACAATGAATCTGCTGAACATTTTCTGAATGGGCTTTTTGGAGGGTGGCATGATGGTGCAGTGGTTAGCCCTACCACCTCACAGCAAGAGCGTTCTGTGTGGGTTCTCTCCAGGTGCTGCAGCTTCTTCCCACAGTCCAGACACATGCACATAGGTCCTACTCTAAAAACACCTCTCCATACATGTGAATGGGAGAGCATGAGATGTGTGATAGTGACCTGTTCACACTGTGACTGCACTCTCTTCCTATATCTGTTTACTTAGATTTCATGTAAAGAAAAGTCTCATTACAGGCATGATTACACACTTTCTTCTGGGAGGGGACAGATGTACACTGCAGGGCTGGGTCTGACCTCATCATGTGTATATACACATGTTTTGGCACGAGTGTGCCGTTAATGAGTACTTAGGGGGAATTGAACTGTTGCAGTGTTTTGGGCCTGGGACCATCATCTGACTGCTCTGCTGTTATTAGTCTGTCAGTTAGAGTATGGCCTTGCCACTTGCTCCTCTGTGTTTGCTTGGTGGGTGATTGGCCTGTTTGTTGCTGGCAAACATCCTGTTCTTATGTTGATGTCCCTGTTAGCAAGTATCCCTGTGTAGGATTGAAGACAAAAACATAAACAGAGAGGTGGTGATGCTCAACTGTCAGCAACCCCCACCCCCCTCCCAGACAAACACGTGCAGGTAAGACACACATCTAGTTTTTCAGTGACTCAGCACACAGTCCCATGTGTTTGTCCAGTGTTTAGTCTGCTCTCTTACACCCTCAAAACACTCATTTAAGTGTGGACTTGTTTCGCAGCAGCATGAGAGCTGACGGAGCGGCTGGTGAAAGCTGTGAAAGAAATATCAGATTTCTGAGTCGGTGTCTGTTTTGCCATCAGCTCGCCTGCCCTCACCCGCCTGCATCTTTGTCTTCTAGTTTGTGCTTGGTGTTATCAACTCAACACACACCTACACTGCCAGTCAAAAGTTTGGACACATCTTCTCATTCAATGTTTTTTTCTTTATTTCATGACTTTCTACATTGTAGATTCAAAGTGAAGACATCAGAAGTACAAAGGAACACATAAGGAATTATCTAGTAAACACAAAAGTGTTAAACAAAGCAGAATATGTTTTAGATTTTAGATTTTTTGAAGTAGCCACCTTTTGCTTTGATGACAGCTTTGCCACTCTTGACACCTGTCTTCAGCTTCATGAGGTCATCACCTGGAACAGTTTTCCAACAGTCTTGAAGGAGTTCTCAGGAGCTGAGCACTTGTTGGCTGTTTTGTCTTCACTGTGGTCTAACTCATCCCAAACCATCTCAGTTGGGTTTAGCTCAGGGTTGTGTTTTAATTCACACTTAATTCATAATCCCATATGTGTTCCTTCATAGTTTTGATGTCTTCAATATGAATCTACAATGTGAAAGTGATAAAAAATAATTTCTTTATTTGCATTACTTTTTACAACCATTGAAGAAGAATGTGTGTCCAAACTTTTAGCTGGCAGTGTATCTGTCTGCTGTAATTGTTGTGATGGTGTTAAGAGCAGCAGATACATCGCAGAAAAAAGTAAACAGGGAGTCGGTCAATCACTTAGTTTCAGGAAGGTACACACAGAGGTTAAGTTGTGATGGGGGAGGTTGTTGTGGGAGGCTGGGGAGGGTTAGCACACAGTATTGACTGTATCACAGAGAGGCAGAGCGGGTGAGGAGGAGAGAGTAATGCACACAGGACTTAAGAGGCAGGATGTGCATGTTGTCCTCCCATTGGCTCAGAATAGGGAGTTCAGGTCCAATGAGTGGGATGGAAAGGGACACGCATAAGGCAAACATATCAGTTGACTAATACTAGAGCCAAATGTGAAAGACAAAAAAGGATGGAAAGAGAGCAAATATAAGCAGAGTGAAGGACATCACCTCATTTATTGCATCATTATATAGTAGTTAACAATGTGATGAGAGTTTTTTTTTTTTTTTTTTGACTTCACTTCGATAACTACCTCAGTAACATTCCTGTGAGCTGGCAGCAGCTGTGGCTGGAGGTATCGGTTGCCCATCCAATCCTTCCCTCCTTCCGTCCTTCTGTCTTTCCGTTTCATACTCGTGAAAATATCTCAACAACAGCAGAGGAAATTCCTTTAAATTCTACTCAGACTTTCACTGGGACCTGAGGGTGGATGGATAAAATTTTAGTGGTGAAAGGTCAAAGGTCAGAGGTCACTGTGACACCATTAAACACATTTTTGGTAAATACACATAATAACAAGTCTGAATAGAAGTAGACTGCAGTTTAAATGGCAGTGGCATACAACATAATAATTCTGATTATGACATGCAACACCAACATATCAGTCCTCTACAGCAGCAATAAATTAAATTGCAGTCTCAGTATCTTTATCTTTCACTTATCGCAATCCAGCATTTTCTCTATTACCAGAACGATCAGGTGTTTTGCTGGTCAATGATTAATAACCACAGAAATTAAACTGTTGTGATGAAACTGACCGCAAGTAACCATGGTGCTATGAGAATTGTGTCACTCATATCTCTGCTGCTCCCTCCTGACCTCTGAGACAGCAGTTCAAATACAGATGAAATTCAAATATGACCCTGACAAGGTTTTATTGATTAACTCTGGATGTGCACTGATTCACTGAAGGAGCTGTTTATTCTCTTTGTTATTGCTGTACAGCTAACATTAGCATTAGCAGCTGTTTCCTCACTTGTCTAGAAGGAAGATGTTCACTGTCCTGCTTCATTCTTTTACTCACAACATCAGTGTTAACCCTTGTTTCTCTCACTTGATGTTTTTCAGCTAGTCTGTTTCAGCCCATCCTTTCACTTCCTGACTTGTAGCCTCCAATATGTCCTGAACCCCAGCACTGCTCAGCACTGCTATAACCTTTTTTAGAAATAAAGACAAAGATGGCTGAAGCTGTTACAGTCACCGCCACACGAAGTTTCACAAATCACCCCTTAAACTCACCCCTTAAAAACTCTGCATTGTATCTGTTGTACAAAGAATGAATATCTAAACAGCAGAGCGGTTTCAGCCTGGAAAAAATGGGATTAGCTGCAAACTGATGTTTTAGTATCAGGAAGCGTACAGATTTAATGTTAATCCACTGTGGTGTTAGTGTATAACAACATGGGGCCTTCATGTCACCACTGGGAATTATGATCCCTCATTTGCATGGAGAGCAACTGGGGTGATGTATGAGTGAAGAGACGGGCTTAAATCACTAACACCGAAGCATACAGTGTAATATTTACTTACCATTAAACTCTCAATCTCTCTGTACAAAGCTTTAGCTGTCGCACATGTTTCCTGTTTAAACAAAGAAGTTATGCTGAACATCTCACTGCAGAAAGTAGGCCTGTGATCTCCTGTCTCTTTTCTGTTCTGTGGCCTGTGTTGTTTAAAAACATCACATAAAACCAGACAGAACAGTAAATAGGACGCATAATGAAAACTAATGCATTTCATGTGACCTGACTGCTGCTCCTGTGTGCGCAGACGAGACAGAGATGGATCTTTGTGTATGTGTGGTATAGAGACTTGTGTTGTTTCATGTGCCTGCTGAACACATGTTTGTCATGTAGCAATTATACATTTGGCTGAGGGTTTGTTTCTAAAACCTGACCTTGAGTTCTGTGCAGGCTTCAGTGACTGTATAAGTGTGTGTGTGTGTATATTAGCTCATTTAGCACTTGAAAGAGGTGATTACTGTTTTATATGAGAGACACACCCATAGTTGACATAGATTTTACAGTGTGTGTAATGTGTGGTTTGTTATGCAAGCTGCAAAGACTCCATATACTGGAAACTGATATTTTGCAATTATTCATATTCTTATGTCATATCGGGTCATATTTAATATTTTCATGTGCACTTCCATTGTTCCTAACACTGACACCATGCTGAGGATCTATATCAACCGTTAATAAATGACTTTATCCTTTGTGCCATGACAGAGAACCAGTGAGATTCACCCTGAACCCCAAAAGAAGAGAATCTGAACATTAAGATCAGTGGATAATCTGCTCTGTGACATTAGAACTACTTGATCAGATCAATCAATAAAAAGGACAGACGTATACTCCATTTGTTAGAAATATGGCATATAATGGTAAACCAAACTGATGGTGTTTGGAAGGTGCTCCACTGTGTACTGATTAATTTGTGAGCAAATATTAGCAGACATTAAACAAAAAAGGAGGAAATGAAGCTGAAGCTGAAGGACTGACTCTAAATAAATACGAGTACGTGTGGCCAGTTGATGTGCTTTAAGAATCAGTCGAATTCATTCACTGTTTTCTGAACTTTTCATGTTTGTGACCATAATAAAGAAATGGCAGTCCACATGGCGAGCAGCAGAAGGACACTGTGATGGTGGTGAGCGTATGAAAACGTCTGTGTTTTTACTGAGTGGGACGGAATCTGAACCTGGGTGACTGCTTTTCCACTCATGAGCTACTACTGTTTCACTGTTACTCACACACTACAACCTAAGAGTGTCACACTATTGCATCATCCCAGCTGAGCCTATCAGTGAGGGAGTGTGAACATGTTACAGGAGATCTCTCTCTTGTTTTCCTGTGGCAACATGTTTATCTAACATGTCTAAAGTTTGATTTTTAACTGTGTCTGTACTGGAGCTTTGAAACAATGTTCCACGTGTAAATAAAGTAGAGATAGGTCACGATGATGATGATGATGCCACACGCGTACAGTTTTCAGTTTCAGGGTGTCATCCTGCTGTGGACGCTGTGCGAGCTGCAGCGGTGGTTGAGCAGACAGGATCCAGTGAGAGGCTCAGCACCTCTCACACATAGTGAGTCCTCATTGAACCGTGGCCAAACAGGCATGTGGCATTTTGTTGTACAACGGTCACACTCCTGTCACTCTCACTCTATTTCCCCTTCATTCTTCCTTATTATCCATTAAGAAAGAAAAAATGACTGCATTACTCTGCTGTCTGGAATTTTGCACTTCCCCTCAAATATCCCTTTAATTCTTTTCACTGGCTTCATCTCTCTCGTTTTGCTGTCCTTCCCTCCAGCACTTTCTCATTTTCCACTCTTTTTTCCCCCCACTGCCTGCCGTCTGTCTTTATCATTCACTCCTCCTCGGAGTTGCCTGACTTATCCGGTGATTTATGATCCTCCATAGACGTTTGTACCTTCGACTGCCCCTCCAGCATGTGTTGTGCTGGTCTGGTGTGAGTCTCAGTCAAAAGAAGCAGACAGTTGAAACAAACTCATTAATCAAACATAATAAAATGATCTCTAAATACACATAAATAATAATGTTGATATGATATCAAAGTGGCATTCCTCTCATTTACTATGAGGAAGTGATCAACATAGTTCCTGAGATTTCAACATTGTACAGTTTACAGTGTGTTTGCTGCGCAGCCTTTGGTTGGAATGGTTAGTCTCTCCAGCGTAGGTGCAAAAGCTCCACCTAGTGGCTATAAAACTAACAGCAGCACAGATGAGCGCAGATGTGCAACACCCTATTAAATAGGTATAGAAATACAATAAAAACGAGACATTTTATTTATACAGTAAGTGTTGTAACTATTTAACATTTGTTATATAAAATAAAAACAAACATTACATACATGATTTAATGATATGAATCCTTCTGGTTCTCTAAAACAAAATGTTTAAATTCATTTGGATATTATTTGTAGCATTTAAATAATGTGTTATTATGTTTATTATGTTATGTTATTGTTAAGTTTACCCACATTACAGCCACTATAACATCAATTTTATTATACAGTTATTAAAAGAAACCTGTGTTTCTGAATACTAACCCAACACGAGAATTTCAAAACCTTGATATCTTCCTAGCAATAGAACGTGTTAGTGATATTATGCAAATCAAATCACATAATCTACATGTATATTTAATTGACTTTTAATTTAATTTCAACCTATAAGAGGCTAAATGAGTTGGTTTCTGTTCC
>OMNW01006792.1:6348-19152 GCA_900303245.1 Selene dorsalis | reverse complement strand
TCTGACCTTGACCTTTGACCACCACAATGTAATCAGCTAATCATTTAGTCCTAGTGAATATTCGTGCCAAATCTGAAGAGGCTCCTTCCAGAGACGTGGCGTTCACGAGACAAACAGCCTGCAAACATGAAGCCTGTGTCTCTTACTGTGGCTGGCGTGGACGCATGATAATGAAGAAAAAGATAAATAAATAAATAAATCCCAGTTTCCTCTTTCGCGCGCATGAGTGCTTAGATGGTGTCGAACAGACGAGTGCAAACAGCCAAAGGCTAAAAAACAGAGATCCTGTTCCATCTCAAGCAGCTATTTTGAATTGCAGCCAAATGTCCAAATGGATCAATTTTAATGTGCAGCAGTTTCTGAAGGGTGAAAGTGACACAACTTAAACAGGCAAATATATGAACTTTAGTATGATTGAATTAATTTGGGTTTTGCCCTCAAAGTAAATATTATTCAATAGCATAGAACATTAGCATAAATTAAACCCAATCCCAGCCTAACTCTGAAATCAGATTCACTATTTTGTGACCTTTGCATGTTGTTTAAGACGAAAATATACTAAGCTGTTGACCCTTTGCTCATTTGAATTGTAATTATAAACAGCCTTGAGTTGAGATTTGGAGGACTTCATGACTTTCATCTCAACTTTAAATGATCCCACACTCATTACCCAAATTTACTAAATGTTTCAAACCTGAGCTCAGGGATGCAAACTGCAAATTGCTCGGGGATGTTCGACGATTGAGGTGAAAATAAAGAACCCGAATCCTGATGCAGGAGTGGTAGGTGGAGCATGCACACCGCGGCTGCAGCCATGTTTGTTGATGCTCTAGAAGCGGTTATGTGCTTTAAGAGGGATTTCTCTCCCCATTACAAGGAGATGATTTACATGAATTGGGAGGCGAGATTTGTTTTTGCACTCCAAGTTCTGGGAGTTTTTCATATCTCTACGAAAACGGCAAATGTGAACGCGGTCCTGGTTCTGGGGGAGTGAGGCCTGCAGATTGTTTGTGCTGACAGTGAAAGAGCTGTTATCACAAACGGAGGGGCTGTTTTTCCTCCTCACAGCTTGCTCTCTGTGCTCGAGCCTGGACTCGCAATTGGATTTTGTGTTTTTCTTGTAAGGAACTGGCTCCTGTCCAGCGTCTCTGAGTGTCTAATAGCGTGTGGAACATTGCATGCTGTGTGAGGTTTGCGCATTTTTTTGTTTGTTTTTTTTGGCTTGGCCCCTGTTCATTTAACTCGTCCGGCAAAGTTGCATCATTTCGGGCTTTTTACCACGTGAGAATAATTAGACGTTGATAAAAACATGAAAGTCAGCAAAAAGTTTCTTTGAAGCCCGAGCATTAGTCTGAGAGGCATGTTTGAGAGGAGAGTCGATATGTTTCTCTCTGTGGTTCTGTTGAATACCAGCTCAGATCGATTCAATTATTCTTTTCACTGTTAGAGAGGGAACTCCAGAAAGGGGGTCGACCATCTGAGAACTTTGCTCCTGTGGTTTCTCAGTTTTCATTCGGTTTCCTCCGGTGGCCCGAGGTGCTGAGGGAGCATCACAGCTCCCTCTCCAAGGACTCTGCTGTTGGCTGTTAGGAAGTCAGCGAATGCATCACATCTGCCGATCAATAACCCCCACCCCCCGCTTATGGCTCGCAGGTTCACTGAATATTAAGCAACCGTGGGAAAGTTATCCCATCACATTCCACGTGAGCAGACCTCAAGCCAGTAATTATCCCTTCCTTCCACCAGACGGACCGAGCGCTGCTTTTTAATGAAAAGAGAATCTGATTCATTAATGAACCTCCTTCGTTTTAAAACCTGTATTTTTTTATGCTTAACTCAATTTGGAGCCATAAAGCAGCAGCAGATTGGCTTCCTCTACTGTTTCTTTAACACCGTAAACAAGAGATGGTGATGTTCACTTGTGTTGTTTCAACTACATCCTGAAGCTTTTTATGGCTCAGTATTGAAAAACACATCAGTTGCTCAACAGTGATGGAGGAATCTGAAACACTTGGTTGCATGTTGATTTTATATGTGGCAGTATCTGTGGAGCTTTACTAAGGGAGCCAGCACACATTAAAACACATGGCCAAGTGTTGTGGCCAAACCTCGTGAGCTCAGCTTTCATTGGTTTTACTACAGTTGCTGGGAATGAAACATAAATCAGACAGAGATAGTTAGGTGCCGAGTGCAGGCAGAGACACTGGTTTTCACTAATGTTGAAATGAGACAGTCAACAGTGAGACCTATATCAGAAGATTTTGTACTAAACTATGAGTGGGAGGTGGTGACAGGGGCATGCAGGCGCAACTCAATAAAATAGATTATCATGGAAAAGCTAATCTATTTCAGCAGTTCAATGACTATTTATTTTAATAGTAATGATTATGGCTTACATTTAATGAAAAACCCCAAACTCAGTAAATCAAAAAAGAGAGTACAGTGAAAAAGTTCACTACTGTAACCTAATGGTGTCACACTCTAATCTGCTGATCAACTCCAAACACCTGCAGAGGTTTCCTGAGTTCACACTGTCACTCCAAATTGGATTTTCAGCATATCCAGCCTGTATCTAGTTAGAGTTTTTGACAGTCTGAACAGTTAAAAACCACATGAAATCTAATTTTTACAAGTCTGATTCAAAACAACATACGGAGGTGGTTTCAGTGCGATTCTGATCGGATTTGTACAGATCCGTTGCTCAAATAGGATTTCGAATCGTCTTCTGTGTCACTCGCAGCGCGACACGACCAAAAACAACAACGACGGCGGTGCTTTAAACAACCAACACTGACACATCATGTGGAATGTCTGCTCTCGCATCCAGAAATGTGAGCGCCACATTGCATCACATATGTAACGTGGACTGTCAGCCAGTAAGATCTGATTCTGATCAGATTTGCAAAAACACTGGATTTGGACTGCAGTCTGAACAAGGCCTTAGTCTGGTTCAGTGTCTACACTATCCTGAAGAAGACTGCTGACCTGCCAGTTGTATTCTCATTTATTGAGATGCACCTGTATTTTCTATTGATTTTATTTCTGTAAGTCTTAAAGAGCAAGTTGATCTCATTTGCATTGATATTGTGACACAAAGAAAATACACAGAGCTAAAATTCAAAACCAGGACAATACAAAAGCCTTTGCACGCTGAAGTCAGGCGGTTTCTAATTGTGCAGGGGAAGCGGAGTGTGTCTGGTGCTCAAAAACTAAAGCCCGATTTATTTTCTAACTTCAAAATAAACCAATAGACATTGAAGCAAAGGAAAGTTAGCAGAGCAGCATGAGGATGTTTCAAATTGCTACTCCATAAATCTTAGCATTTGCTATTAGGAAAGAGCCACAGAGGTGCTGACATTTTTACTCTTTGGTGGAAACAAACTAGAATTCAACACAGACTATTTCAAGCTATTTAAATGAGATATCAGATATGAAATCCAGGCCGTGCGATGTGATGACTTGTCCTGTGTTTTCTAGTTTAAAAAAAAACACAGTTTTGCACAATGGCTTTTCCCAAGAAACTGAAAAAGGGAGGTGTGAATTCCATTAGTGAGGCGTCCAATGAGGTTTGCTGCTGCTCTTCAGCTGTTGTGAGCCAGGAAAGTGTTTTAATCTCAGCTGCGCTCGCACACACACACACCCGCACAGGTCCAGCGAGCTTCACACTGATCTACCTGACCCGCAACGCTTTCGGCCAAAAGGGCAAGAGATCCAACATGAGCAAGAAAAGTTCACTTCATCTTGAATTCCTCGCTTCCTGTCAGTTAAAGCTGGGGACACATTACACAGTTGTTGCCTATTTGTAAGACTTGGGAGTACAAACCGACCAACTGACTTCTGCAGATTTTGATAATCACACATTTAACGACTTGACCAGATGAGAGATCACAGACTGAACGATTTGTCAAACCAAGTGAACGCACCAAACTCTCATAAACACTCTCACAGGAATGACAGTTTGAGTAAACAAACATGGAGGACATACGGCTTGCTGCTGCTGTTGTTTGCGCAGCTATCTGCTGTGAGGAATCCGAGTCTGGATGAAGTGGTGGAGGAGTCCACGCTAGCTTCTGACACTGTTTCCTGTGTCCCACCTCCTCTTTTTTATTGGCTGCTGGCAACTAGGCGTCACAAATATTATGTAATCGCCTGATCCCAATCATTTGAGCTGAACAAAATTATTTTGCATCATCGTTAGAAGTGTTTCCATTCATCTGTATAGAAACAGCTGGATGAAACTAACAGAAGTGTCATATTTCCACATTGGTCTCCACCATTTAAGGTTTGATTGGTCCTCTTTTAATGACATCATCTCGTTACAGATCCACCATTTCACCCAATTCACCAAACCTGGACAGACAGACAGACGCAGCCACAGGTCTGTCCCAGTGATTAGCTATCCCATAAGCTTTCAGACGAGTGTCTAAATATAAACAAGACAGTACCAGACGGTGCACGTTAACAGACAGTGTAACGCAGTATGTAACTAGAGAAATGCAGCCGTGCAATACGATTGGAAGACCACCATTTAAAGAAACGCAGAAAAGGTTTGACAAGCAGAAATTTCGGAATTATTTGTATGGTAATTAATAATCATCAAGTGAAAATTCATGATCAAGACAGCCCTATTGGAGACGTGTTGGAGGTTGGGTTGGTAACCAGTACACACTACCCAACTGTGTCCAGACTCGGCTCAAAAAACTCAAATATGTTTGAAACGCTTCGACTGAAGTCAGGCGGCGTCTGTTCGCCTCACACTTGCTGATTTGAGTCTGTACCTGTCACACATTAACAGATTTCTGCGCCAACTTGCCATGCTTACTGTCCCCAACTAGTGCTGACCGGTGCAGACTAGGCCCCACTGTGAATCATGGGTAAAATCGTGCAAAAAACACTGTGTAGTGTGTCCCCAGCTTAAGGCACCAGTCCCTGCTGCAGCTCCACATGACTCCAAGCTGAGATGGGTGTGTCTTTAACGTCCCTGCCCAACATAACTGTAAAGAAAAAAGAAACCTAACTGGGGGAACAACTGGGGACACAGCCTAATAAGCAATGCCAGTCCTGTCAGACAAACTATGATCTTAACAGACGTCACACTGCAATGAAAAGCACCCATGGGGATTTTTAGTCGAGCTGTACCAAAGCCTCATGGGCAAACATCGTTAAGACGGCAGATTTGTAAATAGAACAGGCTGCTGACATGTACAGTACAGCAGTGATGGTATGTGTCTGTATAGTAGGCCGTGTGTTGAAGCTCCCAGAGTCCCACCAGCCTACCATTAGTCTGAGCTCTGTCTCTCTGTCAAAATCCCTCAGCATCCCTCTGGCTCTCCAAGTGGAGCCGAGCGCAGAGCCTCTGACAGTTAGCAAGCGCCTCCGCTGCACACATCATTGATACTAATGGGGACGGAAGGCTGATGTAGGGTGGCTTGTGTGTCAGAGTTCGCTGGGGTGTGCGAGTCTGTCTGCGCGTGCGTGTGTGTGTATATAGGAGTAACCGAAGTCAGGATTACACAAGTGGAGCATGTGTGGTTGCTCTGCAGCACGGAGATCAATTCATGTTGCTGCAGCAAATGGCATGACAACCAGTCTCCTCCCCATCACCATCTGCCTCCTCTGTGCCAATTTGTCACAGCACATCCAAGTGTGGCCTTGCCCTCATTTAACATTGAGCAAGAGCACGACTCAGGGAGGAACACGAGGGGAGAAAAGGGAAAGAAGGAGAAAATAAGGGCACTGACAAAGACGTAGGTCCTCAGGGCAAGCAGTGAAAGGGGTCAACCTGAGTTTATACCAGGGCAGAGACAAGGAATAGACAAAGGGAGGGGAGGGTTCCTGGTGACTCGGCTCGCTCAGGTACAAACCATCCAACATCAACTTACTTTCAAACCTGGACCAGATGAACAAATAATATAAAAACAATCTAAAAAAAAAAAAAAAAAGAGAGAGAGACAGCTGCACTCTCAGTGTGGCACTGAGCTGGTGGTACGTTACTTTAATTTAATGACTGACTGGACAGGTGCTACCACTGCAGAGAGCTGGTGGGTGTAAACAGTAACAGTCTAAGTCTGACTTTAGAAACTAGAGTCACTGCCTCATGATTGTATCCCTGCACCACAGAGACTAGTCCCAGGTTACATCACTGTTTAACCAGAGTCAAGTCGATTACGAACCATTATTAATGCACATTTTGTTATAATTTTGTGAGTTATGGTGAAGTGTTTCTTCAGGTCAAAGAGACCTTTGACCTTTAGCCACCTAAATCTCATCAGCTCGTCCTTCATGTCCAGTCAAAGTTTAAAGACATGTCCTTGGGCCTTTACAGAAAAATTATTTGCATTCACAAGGACAAAACCATGTTTTGTGAGGTCATTTACATGCACAATAATCAAACCATTATTAGAAATAATCCATGAATGCTAATAATGCCTTTGACACGTTTACATGCTCTTCAATAATCAGTTTTCTGAAAACAACTCTTTTACATGACTGAACCCTTGTTTGACAAACAACACCACGAAGAAGTTTGTTTACATTACCATGGTGCCCTGGTTGCTCAAGATGGTTTCTATGCATGAAGGTGAAGCCCCACTGTGCGCAACAATCTCCCAGAATTCCCTCCTTGCACATATTGGGATTACACTGGGTCGCAGTGTCATGTATCCCAGCATGCTTTGTGCAGTGAAGGCGATACGTGACGTGTCCAAAGCAAGGATTAGTGGGAGACGGTTGTATGCATGCATGTACAGAAGCAAAAGAACAAAATTAACCAGATAAAGCTGTACTGGAAAAACACATTAAAAAGTTAGGTGTGTTCCTCATAAAACAGAAACTGCCTTAATCCATGAACAGTTCCTGGTTTATGTTGTTTACATGATTACTTAAATAATCCTAAACTCCAGTTTCCTGATAATAACCATATTACTGTGCATATAAATGCACTGTGACCCTGAACTTTGACCTTTGACCACCAAAGTCTCAGCAGTTTATATATATCCGAGTCAACATGAAGATCTGTGCCAAATTTGAATAAGTTCCTTCAGGGCATCACATTCATAAAGCTCAAACAGTGTTTTATGACATCATAACACTCTTGACATAAGATGCTCAAACTCAGTTCATCAGTGAATGTTTGTGACTAACTTGAAGAAGTTCTGTTGAGATGTGACCGAGGTATTTTGAGAATGAGACGGACGTCTGAACATATGGACAACTCAGCAACAGTACGGCCCCAGCCCTGCTGTCTCTGGTGCAGAGGCACAGAGTGAATGATAATAACATGAGTCACATGATGCAAGTCTGTGAGTTCAGCTCACTGTAAAGCTGGACTGATTGAGACACAGGGCAGGACGTGTCAAGAGCTTTCTGATGTTTTGCTTCGGTACACAAAGATCTTTTCGTTTTTCTTTTTTGCCTGCAGATCATGTGGGACATGAACAACCGCTCATACATCCAAACTATGCATCACACTAAGCTTCATTTATAGTGGGAAGGACACACAGCCTGCATTGTCAAGTGAGTGGGTGACAAGATATGAAAGCAATGCCACTCAGTCTCTTTCTGCCTCCATCTCCCTCGCTGTCTCTCTCTCTCTCTCTGGTTTTTTGGCACAATAAAACCTCTATTCAGCTTGGCGGTCTGATCATGTTTCACGCCTGTGCACCCGCATTGACTACCATTCTGTCCCATTTCACCCCCTTTGATATGTCTTTGTGTCATCAATAATGACAGGCAGAAAATGGCTGTCCACACCAGGGCCCTCGTGCTGCCACCATGCCAGAGATCCAGTTCAAAGAGCTCGCTCCCGTACGTTCAACCTTCCGCACCGGGCCGCCGCGTATTGTTTGCCCCGCTGTCAGCAGAGAGCATCGTGAGAGTGGTGGGCTGCTATTCACTTTAACTGACGCACAATGCTCTACAATGACCCCCCCCCGTGTCACACGTATACACACGGGCGACCAAAAAGGGGGGATCGTGGTATAATAGTGGGGCTTTGAAAGTGTGCATGAATAAAGAGATACCACTGGCGAGCATTTGTACTGTTTAATCACTGCAAAGTGCAGCTCGGGGAACCTAACCCCCGTTTGTCTACCTGGGCGTGCGA
The DNA here is from genome assembly GCA_900303245.1 of Selene dorsalis. Lineage (NCBI taxonomy): Eukaryota > Metazoa > Chordata > Actinopteri > Carangiformes > Carangidae > Selene > Selene dorsalis. The sequence continues at coordinate 11,048 of OMNW01006792.1, read as the reverse complement.
GGCAGACCACTGACTCACTCTCTCTCTCTCTTTCTGTCACTTTGGAAAAACACTTCAAAATCACAGCTTATAAAAAATCAGCTGTGGGAGCGATAGAGAAGAGCTATTAACTTGCAGAGCTCTTCCTCTGCCATTAATGTGACCAATCTGAGCCTCGCAGTGTCTGAACTGGAAATATATAGTAGACAAAGATGTTGTTATTTCCTACATTCATCTTAACGACCCACTGCATTGTGAGGAATTTCTGAGATCAAGTGTGTAGGAAAACAAGCCAGCAGCGAGTAGAGAGCGCTGCTAAAGATGCTGAAGTCGCTGAAAAGACTAAAATTGCAGCAAATAACAGAGACAGCTTTTCTAAAGGATTCATTCTGTACAGTTTGGATATGGCAGGAGCTGGCACCAATATAAAACGCAATATTGTAAAAAGGGATCCAGATCCAGGCCCATCAAATACTATTAAATCTTATACTGCTTCTTAGAGAGGATAAAAATATATTCGCTGTTCTTGACTGACAGGTTCTTAAGTTGTTGTTTTTTTTAGAAGATAGAAAAAATTTGGTTATTTTATAAAACTGGTTTTTGTAACTGCTGTATTTCCATTCATGCATTAGAATTTGGCACAGGAATCAAAATCTGAATTAGAAAATGTCTCACTTCAGTTTTGCTGCTGCTCTTGAAAATTACTGCTTGGTGCACAAGCAGAATATCTGAAAATATAATATTTCTACTGATCCCTGATTGGCTGTTTTTGCTTTGCCCCCACCCACAAAGGAAACACAAAAAGAACTCAACAGAGCAGAAAGGAGGGATTTAAAGGTGTGTAACTTACAGACAGGTTTTCTCACATGAAACGACCTCCCAATCCACCTTTAGCTCCTCCTACTTCACCCAGGGGCGCAGGGGGTTTGTGAAGATGGGGTGGTTGGGTGTGGTTGTAGGGGCTGAGACCCCCCCCTGCGAGGTTCTCTCCCCGGAAACGTTCAGCAGTCTACAGCAAACCTCCTGAGAGAGAAAACACACATGACAAACGATCAACAACACGAGAGGAGCAGCTGCACAACACAACACAACAACACAACATACTGCTGGAAAACCTCAGGGGTCTGACTTTTTTTTTTTTTTTTTGGCTTAAATGGGGTCACTGACCTACAGAGCCCCCGTGGAAAGGGGCTCTGTGTCCTCTTGGTATAATCTCCACAGTCACTCTGCTGTCATAACATCACAGCTAACACAAGCAGAGAGGCCATAAATAGATCCAGATGTGCCGGGTCACGGCCACAACATGGCGATGAGAAGAGCAGGGCCGAGGGGCTCCACGCTCCTGGGTGCACACGACTCTCCTTTTTGTTGTAAACTTCTCCTATTTTTATTTTTTTTCCATGAAGCGCTCATGATATCACAGCGTGCACCATGACAGCCAATGCAGATGAGCCACAAAGTTCATCATTATTCTACTTCCCACATCCTCCCACGCTCTTTGTGTCTATACTCTGAGTGTCAGCTATCTTACAGCAGACAAACGCAGCATGTGCTTTCATGTGCCTACACTTATGGTAAACTGTGTGGGCATCCAGAACTTGTTTTCATAACAGTATGGAGGGAGTGCTGTGAAGAGCAGAGCTGATGTAGCTGAGGAGAAGAGGAGCACGGTGGAGGACTGTCAGTGTTCCCGGAGTCACTGCAGCTCTGACCTTTATCTACAGCTTCATCTGCAGCTACCTGGACATCACCCGTAATGCATCTATCATTCATCATACTGTACCGAGGCCAGGCTGCAGAAGAAAGGCCTTGAGATTTTGAAGGACCCCCCCACCCAGCTGGTTGCCTTTTAGCTTCCTCCAAAAAGAAAAAGACTGAAGAGCATCAAGTCAAGAAGAACCAGATTACAGAACAGTACATAGCCCACAGCTGTCTGACTCAGGAACTACCCTTTTAAGATGATGATAGGTTTTAATCAAGGGGCTGTCAAACACTGTTTTATGTACACACTTATTATTATATTATGTACTATTATTCTATTATCCTATTATTTATGTTATGGTGCTCTTTAAGATGCAGGATATATTGCTGCTAGTCCTACCACAGCTGCCCTACTGTTTATTGTAATACTCCTTTCATTGGTCTGGTGTTATTTTATATATTGTTTATCTGTAATGTTTGGAATGAATGTTTAGTGCGTGAAGCCCACAGAAGCAAATTCCAGTGGACTTGTCGACACGGCAGTAACGTACTGAAGCTTAAACTCTGAAACTTTCTTTGCTTCATCTTGGAGCTCAGCTCTGCTCTTCAGAGGCTCATTCGTGGGGCACAGTCGGGGGTTTACACCACCACCGTCATCCTTTACCCGGCCTCCCCACAGACACACCACAATTACACTGAGGAGAATTCGTGACAGATGAACTTCCTGTAAATCTCTTCTTGCAAGTTCAGCAACCCCCCAAACATACACACACTCACACACACACTCAGAGGCCTCCCCTGATGGCCTGTGGTGACTAATGACAACCGGTCCATGGATTTCCTGTAACCAGGCTTTACTCCTATTAAACAGACACACATACACCTCCACCCACACGGCACTTAAATTAAGGTTGTGACCGCAGAGCGATTCCTCACATCCTTAGCCAAGGATAAAGCATGTCCAGCTCACTGACTCAGGCGCACAGCGCTGCAGATAAGCTGCATTGCTTTCCCAATCCCTCTTGAATGAAGCAGCTGACTGCAGCTGCTGCGAGCAACATCAACATCACCGCCGACTCCCAGCATCGCGCCGCGGAGCCTCCGAAGGCCCGTAAATACTTAACAACCCCGGCCTTCTGCAAATTAAGCAGAGCGCGGCCAGAGCTTTGGCACGCCGGCTTACGGTGACTTAACCTGTGTGGTGTAAAGACAAGGATGGAGGAGGGGCTTCAGCGAGAGTGTGTGGCTGGTGGGTGGAGGCGGTCAGTGGGCCACTGTGCCAAATGACACCGGGTTATGAGAAATACGCCGGCGGAGCACAAAAAGTGACATCAGCTATGAAAACGCATTTAAAGTTTACTAGGTTCCATTACACATAAACCTCTGACCACTTCCTCCCCCCGTCCCACGCCTCGGTCACACTGTGGACAGGCCACAGCTGTTTCTCCCGTCACAAATCATCACCATCAATACGCCGGGGTAGATAAGGTCGACACCAATATCACAATATTCATGACAGACGTGCGGATGAGTGACAGGCCGGAGGAAACAACGAGTGGGCAAACAGATCCAGGAGTATCGACTGTGAACACAGAAGACTGCGGCGTGTGAACCGCATCATCTTCACACTGATCAAACCGATCAATATCCTTTTCAATCATCTACAAAAGCATCTGCAGTCATCACATTTCCCCAGCTGTTCCCTTTAAAGCTCTGTATGTTCCACTTTTTCCTGTATTCTATTTCAAGTGCTGATCAATAAGAAGATGTGTTTGTAGTTTTAAGAACCAAAAAAAACCCATCTCAGTCTAGTTTTACATCTTTTCTCTCAGGCTTTTCTCCGGAGCTCAACAACAACAGGTCTCAGTGTGGTGACTGCTTTGTTGTGACATCACAAAGTCCTGACAGCTGTTTTTAAGGCTCAGTTTCTGAATACTGAGATATACTGATATTCTGAGGTCTTGATACTTTCATAGTATTAATATAGAACCTAGAGCTGCTTTATAATCACACTACACATGGACACGTATACCTTTATAAAATAAGAAACTGTTAATTTACCAGCTGGCTGCACATGTGGAGCTGAAACTGATGGGGTTTTTTCCATCATCAATAAACAAATTAATCCAGTAAGTGTCTAAAAACTCATGAAAATACCAATTTATAATTTTATAGCCCAAGGTAACAACAACCAACAACATCCAAAGAGACTGACTGTGCAGCAGGTCCTCACAACAGAGAAGCTACAGCTACTTATAAATACTTTTCTGCAAATTACAAACCATCGATAAGTGTTTGAGTCAGCAGCTCTATGTACAGTGACACTGTGCCCAGAATCTGATGTGATAACAAATAAAACAATGAATCTGGACAAAACGTGACACATCAGTGAAGGGTAAGACTGGATAATGAAGAATGGAGCGCTAACCGCCAAAGTCTTTCGGGACTCTTCTCAAAAACAACATGCACACTGGATAATCAATATGATTACCAGCTGCTGGCACACAGGTTAGATAAATGAGGGTCAGCAGATTCAGTTTCGGAGGACACAGGACGTCTGTGTCTGTCTGTTGGATGTAAGTTGTTTTGTCGAGCTGTTTCTTTTTCTTGTTTTTTTCTTCCAGCCTGAACAGAGTGGGTTGAAAATATCGATTCCAGTGACAGAGATGAGCTGGTAGGATTGTTATCGGGCTCTGTAACTTCAGCTGTTGGGGCTATTAGATTGGGTGCTCATATAACGCATGGGAGATGAAGGATAATGTTGCTGTGATTGTTTCATTGCCATGCTGCGATCATTGTGCCCCGGCGCTGGTGGCGTCCTATAATTTCTAATCTCATTTTCTAGAAATAGTCCCGTAGAGAGGGCCCCTTATCTTGCCATAATAGTTTTGAGGTGAGCCCCATTAACCAAATGAGCTTTTCAGAGCACAACATTCCCATTAACACCGCTTGTACAATCCCTCATCTCCTTCAGAAGAGCACAGGGAGCGCCCCCCCTCTCCCCCCAGAGATGCCGCGCG
>OMNW01006774.1:840-12639 GCA_900303245.1 Selene dorsalis | reverse complement strand
TCTTTAAAACGCAAAGTGGTCAATTAACTGGATGGGATGTTTTAGTCACTTAGGTGTAGGTGATATTACACTGTTGGATGACTACAACAGAGGATGCTCCCCTGAGTGTGCAAATATCTGTCTAATTAATCAACTGCAGAAGTATCAAAATGACAACAAGTCTAAGACAAAAAACTGGTTCTGTCTCAGTATATTGGAAAGCTATCTTTATCTCTATTTGATTTCTGTGAGTTGTTTATGTATTTTGCCTAAACTACTAATGCATTTTATACTAAGGGGAAATTTCACTAATGAGACAATTTCTGCAATAAATCACATTAATGTGATCTCGCATGCAGCATAATGACTGTAAAGTGGTGTTGCATCAGTCTGTCGACAGGCTGAGCCAGACACCGCTTCTAAAATAAACAGTATGCAAAATGTCCCGTGTGTCTGAAGCTGGGCCTTAAATATCTGAATGGCAGCATCACTCCAGTAGAAGCCAGTGGGCCGCCCGTCCCACTGCAGCAAGCACAATAACAACATACACATCTCCCCCGGCCCAGACGCTCACTCACGCATATCTGACATTCCACACGTGGCTGACCACAAAGATGGGTGCACAGGCATCCCTGTTATGACCGTACATACACAAGCATACACGCCTTTGCTACCACATGACTGATCCCTTCTACCCGCCACACAATACGCCGCTAAGACCGGCGATCAATACATTGACAGACAGCGATTAGCTTGGACCCAGACAGAGGTAAACATTCATCCATATACTGCCTGACGTTTTATTTTTTTTTCCATCAGTGAGTCTACGTTCGGTGGTCTGACTGCACGGCCTAAGAGGAGTCACCCTGACTGCACCATGAGAAAGTTGCAAGGGGAGACCGCCGCTCTGTTGCTATTGGCACAAGCGGCTGTTTTCAGGAACTCAGCGTGTGTGAGATGTTTGGAAATGGACAGTGTGTATTTACAGTAAAAGTCTTCCTGTCCAGGTGGCGGGACTAAGCAGGTGTTTCTGTCAACAGTGCTGCCCTGTTGCTCTTTGCCACATTTAGCGCTTCCCGCTCTCATCAAAACAATGGTCCCACTGCTCCAGAACATCCGTCCCAACTCAACCAAAATAACTAACACTTTTTTTTTAAACTTAATCTCACATTTTTCCTCAGTGTACCATCATCATCTGCTACAATTTGATTCATGCATGTGCTGCCAGTTGCAGCTGTACCATCCCATATGAGGACAAAAGCAGCCAGTGGGACAAAGCCTGTTTGGGTCAGGGTCTTTGGAGAAATGTGCTGCTCATCTGGCCTTCAGTGAGGAAGGTAAACACCGTCACCTCCCAAACTGTAGTGTGTGAGTGGGTGGGGTATCAAATCCAGAGAGATTAGGCTGCAGGATGTAAACACTCGGTTGCCGTAGCTGAGCTTAGACAGTGGCTCAACGTCATGGCAGTAATGGCAGTAAATGGTGTCACTCCACAGACTTTGACCCGCCAACGACACATCGGTCACTTGATCCTTTTACGAGGAATCAATTATGCATTTTGCTTTCCCTGACCAGCCGAATCTGTAAAATGGATTGTTCTACAGCACACACAGGTCTTTGTGGCTCCGATAAATCCAACAGGACGACCCGTCTCCTCACACGATGATTGCATCATTTCAATTTCAGAAGTTGAAACTTCCCAATTAAACTTTTATTCATATAATACATTCAAAGCAAGCTGAGCTAACCTCATCACTCAAATACCATCTTCAGTATTTTAAAGTAGGTCATGAAAAATAAGGTGTGCCGATGTCAGTGGGCTGCAGCTGTTGTTTCACTGTGTCAGCATATCAAACTTTATGTAAAAAACTAAATACGTTTTTTTACTTAGTCTGTCACCTTAATGTTATTTCATAATCTACTTTCTAAAAAGGTTTTTTTTGGGAAAAGGGAATTTTGTTTTCAATTTCTTAAAGGAGAAAAAAGACATGAAATCAAGGTTTGTGAAACATGAAAACACCCACAACAATGATGAAAATAGGATTAAGCACATTGTAATGTAATATTTGCTTGTGTTTCTGTAAATTTCTTAGCAAATCTGTTCTGTGGCAGACTGGTGACCAGTCCAGAGTGTACTCCCTGCCGAATGCCGCCTGGCCTCCAGCCTCAAGAGTCTCTAAAAGGACAAGTGGTGAACGAATGGGGAGTGAATTATTGTTTCTACTTGTTTTACATTATAACAGATTAGAAAAAGGACAGAAAATTCTTCAACAAATTTTTAATCATATACCATAATATTTAAATTCTTCAAAATAAGTTCAGAAACATTATTTCAGTCAATCATTTCTCCCCTTTAATAATACCAATTGGTGTTGCATTTTACATCGCTGGAAAGCCTGAGGTACAACTTATAAAAATTGTGCATTTGTGGAATAAGCCACACAGCTAAATGTGTGGGTAGCGCCTCAAAAAAATGTGCCTCCCAATGTGAAAATTGTGGTTTCATACAGGCCAAATGATTTATCCATGATGAAATTCGGCAGGTTTACCTCTGCTTACACAGTCTAAATTGCATTTCATGTATGAAAGGTGCATAAAAAAATATTTTTTTATCATCCTCAGCAGCATCAGTCAAACTTTCTACATCACTGACCCCAGACAAACTAGATCAGACTACAAACTCCATGTGATATTATGTTATTGTAGAAATCAGGGCTGCATTTTGCTATGCAAACTGTGTTCAGTGTGAGCTGAGTCTGTCACTGATCTCTCTGACTATAAGATAAAGCTTTATCCCATAGATGGATTTCACTGAAAACTTGAAGCGGGTTTATGGTTCACTTTGACTGCAGGAGAGGTTTAACAGTCGCAGTCACAGTTCATTGTCTCTTGTCCCCTGTCGAGCATTACATGAGTTACCTTTGTAGGCAATTTGCTGTGACAACAAGCAAGTCTACCAGCTACAGTTTCTCTTATTTTCCTGTTGACTATATTGTCACCGTCACCCCAAACTCACAAATAACACTACATCTTTTGTCAAAATTAGACATTTTTGTGACCATATATATATAATTATTAATATAATAGATACGTCAGAATTATGTTAACTTTGAATATTAAAATTGTTTTACTATAAATATATTGTTGACACCAGGAAGATGTGTTTAACTGTTTAACTTCTGCATGTTAGTCAACATAATTAAAACTGTAATAGTATCTATCCACATGCACAACCCTGTACAACACCCAGAGCCACACAACTTAAGCTCATGTTTAAATGGACCTTCATAAGTAGTTCCTCTTCTTTCTGGTGCCATTTACAACCATGATGTTTCTCAACCAAACTGACCATCACGTCACTGCCAGCTGGCCACTGACACCAAGATGATAGCATGACTTGGCTTTCGTGCTGTGTTTGGTGCCTCAAGTTGTTTATTCTGGACTTATAAAACTGACTTACAACGCTTAAGACTTTCAAGTTAATGTTATATCATAGTTGTGGCTTTTATGTTAATGTACTGTCTGACACTAGTTTGTCACCTTAGCTAAGAGTTCAAACTGAAAGTGTCTTGCTACCGTAGCTAACTTTTACCATATTATTTTAATATCAAGATAAGGTACCAAACTATAAAACGTCCTCGTTGATGAATTAGAAAGAAGTGGCTGTGTGTAAATTAATCTAATCGGTAGATAATGAGTCCTCGGCCCTCCTTCTGCCTGGTGATGCTGCAGAGCTGTCAGTCTTAGCCCGGCTAGCCTAGCCTAGCACACCCTGCGAAGCTAGCATAGCGGCTAACGTTACCTTGGTCTTGACATGGCTGGTGTCCCACGTCGGTCTCAGCTCTTTAACGAGCTTCATCGCCCCCTCCGTTACGTTGTGTTCGTCCACGAAAATGGGAATTTTTCTAATTACCGGCGACCCGACTGGCACATGTATCTGCGTCTCCATCCTGTAGCCGTTTATCTGAAACGTTAATCTCCGAGTCCTTCACGGATACCTCTAGAAACCGCAACATACAAGTGTTGCTTGGTTTATAAGCAGCTAAATGTTGATGTGGTATTTCTTTTTGTGAATAGACTGAAGTTCTGCTTGATAGATTAATCTTGGTTGACTGGCTGTGGCAGTAACGATGAGTTAAGAAGCTGTGAAGATGACCGCTGAAACTGCCGGGTACAGATGCTCGACGCCGGTTTTCTTGGGAGCAGTCAGCCAACTACACCATTTCCTCCTACTTGGCTCCGCCCGCCCGGGATCATCCGATTGTACCGCGGGTAGAGACGCACCACTATGACCACAACCGAGCACGCCCATTTTCCTCCGAGCGTGGCCGAGTGGAACCCGAGTTTAGCCGAATGAAACTTTACTATGACTTTCATTGGGAAACATAGATCTATGATAACAATTGGATACGGCGCCGCCCCTCAGCCGACACGGCGATTTTCCCTGTGGCCATTGATGGTATTGCAACGTAAAATCCCCGGTGGCCCAAAAAACATAGGCCGCAATAGTAAAAGAGATGGCTGTATCCACCGTTAATTACTAATCTTTGTACTGTATATTCTTTAAGTCATGGAGTTTTTATCCATCATTAAGTTTTCAAAGGCCAGAAAAGCCCCAGAAAAGTGTCTTTTCCCAGGGTGACATCACATCAGTGTGTGTGCACTCCCTAAACGCGGCCGTGCTGTGTCTCGGGAACGATACCTGAAACTTAAGGAAGACTCCGTTCAACGCCTCAAAGGTGAGTTTTCATTTGGACACATCTAGTTAATTTAACTTTCAGATGTTTGTGTGTGTACATGTGTAATGTGTACATTACTTAGGTTCACAGTGTGAGAGTGTCCCATTGTCACATATTCAAGCCAGTTTATGTCACCTTACTGTCAGTCAGCATTGATGCTGATTTTGCTTAAGGAAATTACCTACAGTTCATAGCCATGTGAAGTCAAATACAGGAGATGTTGTCGGAAGCATCCCTGTGGTCCTGGTCCTGTTCTCTTTATACATCCATGGTCCTGTCCCATTCCTATATGAGCATCTGATCTGGACCCTTTCAGGCTCTCACACTCAGTCACTTACAGCTGTAGTTGTTGAAGTCAGTCAGGGTTCAGGGCCTGAGAAGTGGAAGGGAATTGGGCCCTTGTGTCCCTGGCCTGGTCCATCACTTTAATGGCTAAGTTGCAGTCCGGCCTCTTACAGACCATGGACTGTACATGACTTAGGCTCGTTCATGTCAAGTGTGAGAGTGTCCCATTGTCACATATTCAAGCCAGTTTATGTCACCTCACTTAGCATTGATGCTTATTTTGCTTAAGGAAATTACCCACAGTTCATAGCCATGTGAAGTCAAATACAACAAATGTCATCAGGGCCTAGTATTTCAAAACTTGTAATCTGGATCAGAGTAATCCGGATAATGAAATCCCACTTTTCTCAGTCACGGATCCAGGTGATCCTGCTGACTTTATTTGAGTATTTCAAAACACTGGCAGGGCGAATCACCGTGATCCACATCTGACCGGATGCGGATTTCAAAATCTCGCGTCTCAGCCTCCGGATCGAAACATGGTGGACTACTTCACGAAAGCAACAGCTGGGAGCACAACTTTCACGTCAAAAGTGTAAGTTTACTGTCGTCTAATGTGTAGCGTTTTTAAGACCATATGAACGCCAACCAACATGTCATGCGATCCAATTATTTGAAGTGTCACCAACTTGAAACGACGGTGTAAAGATCTCTAATTGAGCCGAGGCGGTGCTAACGGAAGCTAACTCTGCTCCATTGACTTGTGTGTAGTGAGTAGCTAGCGGGCTAGCGAGGTCGCTGCTCCGTTGATTAATTTCGCTGTCTATGGTTAAACTTACAAGGGAATCAATCTGACGTACATCATACATTAACTCTTTAAACTGACACCAACCTGTTCAGATCTTATTAACGTTATGTCATTGGCTTAGTAGGCTACATGTGCAGACCAGACTGCTGCAATGTTTAGGAAACGTAACATTACGCTGTCCGACTATAAATTAACCTTTCGGTGATATCATGCTTTTGTGTACATAAACACAACAACTGTGACCAAGCTTATCTGATTTAAATCAAATTTGTCTTCATTAAATCAGAAACATGAAAATGTGCCTTGAAAGTGCTTGAATATGATTAAATGAAAACATACAGCAGTTTTCAGGATGTATGGCCAATCAGTATTTTGCTATGCTGTAAATTTCTTCAATTAGGCCTACTCCAATTATTTGTTAAAAGGAAAACACTTACAATCAACATCTTGAGTAACAATATCCAGGAGAAGTGGAGCTGAGGCTTTGACAATCCAAGTCAAATCCACCTCTGAGGTGGGATCCAAATGATCCTGAAATTTTGGTATAAAGTTGATCCAGATTTCTGCCTTAACTTTTGAAATACCCAAATTCAGCCTTTTATCTGGATTCAAGGGCGGATTGGATTACCAGAGCTGAATCCTGATCCTCACAATCAGGATTCTCTCAATCTGTGTTGAAATACCCAGTTTTAAAATCAGATCAAGATTTAATCCAATACGACCAGGATAATCCTGTCAGATCACCTTTGAAATACTGGGCCCAGAAGCTTGGGAACGGATCTGCTCCCGCTCCCTGTTCTGGTCCCGGTCCCGGTTCTAGTCGCGGTTCCGGTCCCGGCACCGGTACCGGTACCTGGTTCCGGTATGGTCCTGGTTCTGGTCCCGGTACCGGTTCGGGTGGTGAGTCCGGTGTTCAGACACTTTTATTTGTGCTACTTGTTTGTTTGTTTATTTATTTTTGTTGTCTTAATGATTTCAGAATAAAGGTGTGATGTGTGTATGGGTTTGATTGTGTTGCAAACAGCAAACAGAATAACTACCAGTCAGTTTATCTAATTTTATTTCTATATTATAATAGCTGTAAACTGTGAACATATATTAGTTTGACAGTTAATTGGACAAAACAAGACCTACAGTAAGAACATGTCACCCTGGACTAAGGGCTCATGGGAATTAGGAACTTGGTGAATGATGATATTTTATTCTGAAGAAATTGGATTGTCAACAGAGATGCAATTTAATGTCCTGTCCATTTATCGATCAATTACTTGAGTAATTGTGGCAGCTCTTGTGTAGATCTTATAAAATTGTTATTTTCTGGAAAGTAGCATTCATTTATTAAGTAATTATTAGCAACTATTTAACCCATTATCAATTTCTATGAACTATCACTTTAAATAGACACGGTGTAGATGTGATCTGGGGTAACCTCCACCATGGCAATACCATCCCCCAGCCAAATGGTGGCAGTATAGGAATGAAAATAAACATAATGTGGCGCAAACTGAGGGTAATGTTATATTAGGGTTTTTTTCAGTTGCTAACAAACTGATACTGAAGCTACTTTTTCAAAACTCTTAACACAGTCTGCATTACCAACATGCATCTCAGCTAAACAGTTCATCTCATTTGCATTTGCACCTCTTCTGCATCTGGCCAAATGTTTTCATCACCATCAGCAAACCAGTCAGAGACTGCAGAAAAGTTGTCGAATACCACATTATGAATACCCCACAACAATAAATGTTGTGTTTTTTGACCTTTGACCTCTCTGTACTGTAGGGTCCAATGAGACCAATGATGACAAACCATCATGGCAGAGAGCAGCTCACATTTTAATGTGTGCTCCTCTTTGACCAGGGACATCCACAATTGTCTGCTGCCCAATGACATTTCTTCCTTGACATTTGACTTTGCCACGTGAGCCTCACTGGAAGCAGACAGAACATATCTACCTACTAGCTAAGAAGTTTCCTGACAGTGCTGTGGCTCTGCTAACTCATCCTGGCCTCCATCATGACCCTGATGTCCTCACTCGAGTCAAACAGCCAGTTAACAGTGAGATAAACAACCACGGATGTCCGGACTCAGTCAAACTACTTGTTGCCAGTATTGCTAGAGGCAATCCACATCAGTGGTGTATGATCATGTGTGCGGGTGTGTGTGTGTGTGTGTGTGTGTGTGTGTGTTAAGCTAAAATAGATAAACAAGTGCACAGGAAGTTTGGAGGATTTTTGTGGCTTTGTTTACTGTTTTGGATCACAGAGCCAGACTGGGCTCTCTTCCCATTACTGTACACTCTTATTACTGCAGCCACAGTCATGATGACTTCATGCAGTGCCACTGCTGAACTACTGAACCCAACGCCCAGCCCATCATACATTATCTGTATCCATGAAATCTTTATTTTACATTTTTACCATATTTAGATAAATATTATGAATATATAGTGACACAAGGAAAGATGAGGTATCCTTATAAAATTTCTGCTATGACCTTACAGCTTCTCTTAGTTTGTAGTTTGTTTTTTTATTCTTTTTTTTAATTCTCTTTTTTATTCATCGTTCCATTTATTTGGACTGGAAACATTTTGGAGGGGGAATCAGGTTAAATTTTGTGCTACACTTGTGCTCCACAAATTTCAGCTGCAATGGGCAGTTGATTTTAAGAGAAAGGCTGCAAAAACCAAAACAAAACAAAAAAACACCATACAGTAGATGCTTGTAAATGCAACCGCTGACATGCACGCTAAGCATCTAGTGAAAATGGTGAGGCAGCTGAGGAGCCAGGTATTTCCCTCAAGCATTGATGAACCCAAATCCAGAGACAGGAAACTGAATACTTGACCTAGATTCAGCAGGTGTCCCAAACTCCAAATGAATACCACTGTTGCTTTTTAACTGGTGGATATGATTGCAAACAAATCACTTGGGAAACTGTCCCTGAGTTTGGAGATATAGCTGCCCAGACATGACCTCGTATATGATCAAATCTGAAATGGGCATGCTGTGATCACAGTGTTGTGAGATATCATATCAAAAAAAATCTCCAGATATGCTCCAAATTCCTGGAGGAACTTTGGAAGAATATATCTGGATTCTTGGGACTTTGAAGCAGTGTAGCTAAGACTACTTACTGTTGAGTTAAAGTGAGCATACTAAGCCAAATATACTTGATTTTGAATGTTTTTTTGTTTTGTTTTTTTTATGAATCAGTGCAGTTTGAGGTTGCTGTCACATGAATTTCAAAAGTTTCCAAAGAACTTCGAGAGAAAGCATCTGCCTTTAGGTCATACTAGTTCTTCAGGCTTACTCATAAAACATTTACTGGCATATCATGATTTAATGTAGCTTACCACTTCATCCATCTCCCTGTGTCAAAGGATACCTCTTATAGCTTCAGGCTATGGGTTTACTAAAGTGCTTTGAGGGCATCTGTGAATGCAAATGTGTTGTGTGTTTGTGTCAGTGTGTGAGATGGAGGTGAATGATGCTATTACGAGGGAGCAATGCAGTAAAGATGTGCAAACACAAGGGAACGCACAATATATTAAACTGTGACAAATCAAACAGTGGTTACAAATAATGGCTGCATGCTTTTAGTTTGATGGGACATACAGGGATGTGTTTGCATGTGCAGTCACACCCTGACACTTGTGTGTGAATGTTGAAGCTCACTGCAGCAGCTCTACCTGTAGCCACATGCCTCTTCTGCTCTCCCTCAACTTCATCCAGGCTCTTCACTGGTTCTCAGGAATGCACTTGATAAATCCGGTGTGTGTCAGTGTGTGTGTGTGTGTGCGTGTGTGTGTGTGCGTGTGAGGGTGGGTAGTTGCGGATGTATGAGTGCGTAGATGACTGACTGTGTGCACGCCACAGCCATGACCTTGTGCACAGGTGGGACAGCTCAAAGGTAGACCAGTGCTCCTTCCATATCTCAGGAATGAGGAAATGTTTACATTGTCACACACAAGAGTGCTGTTTACAATGTTGCACACACACACACACACACACACACATATACATACACACAGAGAGAGGGAGAGAGAAAGATAATAAATCACAGCTCCATTGAGTGAGGTTGCTTCTTGTTCAACCTAATTTCTCATGTCAAGGTTCATGTTGACACTCTCCTCATCCATCACAGATTGCAGGATTAGAGTGAAGTGGGTAGTTTTGGGCAGAGGTGACCGTTCCACGTGAGAAGTATTTACTTTCACACACAACTTCATAACATTTGCTCGCACCCACAGAGAGGACACAGGCTGGTTCCACAGTTGACAGATGTTCCTTAAGTGACTGAACAATGTGCAGTTTATGATCTTAATTAACAACAAAATAAGAGAAGGGAAGGTCAGTGAAGGACTACGGACCATCTGGACAGTTCAGAGGTGACTGGACTGAAGGACTGTGTTGGACTCTACTGTCTGTCTGATACAGTGTCCTTAGGTTTCTTGTTGTCATGTGTTCACAGAGAGATCAAGACTTCATGTGACGCTGCCATCTTGTTAAAATGCTGTAAATAATAATGATTAGCTGATACCAGCTCAGCAAAATACTGCACTTCTGCAAGTCGTTGGAAAATACAACATAGTCTCTTATTTGATTTCCTACAATTTCTGCTTTAATGTAAAAATATTCTTGTAGGTGAGAAAAAATGGAGGATGTCCACTTCTTTATTCCATTAGAGCAAAGAGTTGCATGTTGTGTTAACACACACATTTCAATCACCCCAATAGCTACCCACAGCAAATTTGAAGTTTGGTTTTAGAAGACTGGTTTACTTTTGTTTACTTCACATACACAAACTATATTGTAAATTTCATTGGCTTGGCTTCTGCTGTAGTTTCTCTGCCATCGCGGCCTCTTCCTGTCCTAAAGAGCAAAGTATAAATCTGTAGGACTCTCAACACAGATCTGCGTTCTTCATAAATGTATAAATGGATTATGGGCTATATATACAGGTGGCTCTTTTTCCCCTCTGCTGACCCTTTCCTCCTTTTCCCATTTCCTATTTACATTTATCTTGACTTACCCGCATTCCTTTCTCTTTTCACTCTTTCTCTTCTGTGAAAACAGCTCTCTCCATGTTAGCCATTTTATTTGAAGTCCCCACGACATTTCGGAGTGGCAGCGTTTTCTGAGATTTAGGTCAGTGATTGTCCCACGGCAGATACTTTAGATAGCCACACCTGAGTACACACAGTAGTGAGATCACCAGAGCTCTCAGAGTTAATGCACTGCTGACAAAAACTTGTTTGCTCTATCACAAAATAAAAGCTGGATTACACATTCAGTCACACAAGTGGCTCTGAAAAACGGGTTGTTGACTCTTCTGCACAATTACAAAGCAAGCCCTGAAGTACAACGAAGATATAATCATCCTCGGTCATGCACACTTTGGACCATCACATGAGATGGCTCAGGTACAAACAGGACAGATTTACTCCTGAGGTAGATGTACTCACGCAACTATAGACCAGCTAAGCACCATTTTGCATTTGGTGCTATTGCTATGCAAAGTAGCTCAAAACATGATCTGATATAATAATGGATAATGGGGTCATGTATAGTGATGGACCAACAGAGAGCTATGAGGCAACCCCAAGGTTTCTGTATTAGCGTCTTTTAGCTCAGTTTTCTCACTAGCTCCAATCTGCCCAAAACTGGGAGCCATTAGCAAGTTCTAACCCTTCAAAATAAAATTTTTAATCTTTTTTCATTACACAACCACACATGTATATATTCAAAATATATCCTGGTAAATCTCACTGTAGTTTTCTTTCTTCTTCTTCTTTTTTTTTAAGGTTTATAAGTGGAAGATGGTCGCAATTTTCTCCAAACTTATGTCATTTAAGAGCATGTTTGAAGATTTTTTTTGTGTGTTTTTGCCTCAAGAAAATGTTAACTTAACAAATTAGTTAGTTATGTATACAACTATTTCTTATTTGGGACAAAGAAATCATTGTATAAGCACACAAATTGTATC
>OMNW01006754.1:1340-19354 GCA_900303245.1 Selene dorsalis | reverse complement strand
CCCTCTAATTTACATCCCTCCATCTTCTGTATCTTCTCCAGCTCTGCACCAAGGCTCCCTAGGTCCCATACACCAAATTTAGGGAGCTTTTATCCAAAGTGCCTGCCAGTACAGTGTACTTTTTTTTAGCCTATGTGGCCCCAGTGGGAATCACATCCCTGTCTGTAGGAGCATTAGCACCTTTTCTCAGCTACACAGAGTTTTAATGCATCATGAAGTTGTTGGGTCACCTGCTTTTATTTCCCTAAACCGCGGTGTCCTATATTTTACAGTAGAAGACTTTTTTTTAAAGCTCATTTTGTGTGGTCTCCTTGTGTCTGGAAGACAGGTGACACAAACACATTATAAAATTAGCGCTTCTAATTGCAGCAGAGACGCTGCTCGGCAGATTATGTCTGCCAGCTGTTGTCACAAAAGCACTAACAGAATCTTAGATTTCCCACTGATACTGAGACATCGCTATTATTTTCACATTTAAGATGTAACACAGCATCTCTGCATTAACATATTATATTCAGTCTATTTTTAAACTGATTTTAGTTTCTTTTAGCCTGAGGGATCTTTGGCAAACAAAGTTAATGTGAGCAGTGAGAGTATAATATCATTTTCCCACCATAATTCGCAGGTATGATCATCAAGTTTTTTGACCCCTTTTCCAGTTGCATTCACCTTTCTGGACTGAGAACACATACAACTGCTAGGAGAAATCTTATCACTGTAGTGTCCATGTGAGACACTTTGATTGGAGACTGAGGGTTTTTAAAACTTATTGTGGGGCTGCAGCTCACTGTGTACCCACTGTAACAGCACTGTGTTTCCAGTGTGTGTGCTCTACGTGCATCTACTGCTGAGTCATTTGACTGTCATTGACTGTGCATGAATACTGATTATACCCTTTTCCAAGGCAAACAACAGCACAGTATTAGCGGATTTTCTGATCAGTGGAAAATCATATAATTTGATATAATAAGCTGAAAGACATGACTAAATTGGGTTTTAATACTCTGTAGGTTTGTCACTACAACTCACTCTTTTAACATCAT
Source organism: Selene dorsalis (assembly GCA_900303245.1). NCBI lineage: Eukaryota > Metazoa > Chordata > Actinopteri > Carangiformes > Carangidae > Selene > Selene dorsalis. Next base: position 18,311 of record OMNW01006754.1, on the reverse strand, counting down.
TTACACTTCTTTTAGGTATTGTTGCCTAGTGCAACTTTAAGTCAATTGAAAATACCCAGTTAAATTCAGGTTACTGCTGAAACAATGACTGCAAAATTAAAGACCATTTCACATCAGGCAATACAGAGGTGTGCATTGTGTTGAGGGTTTCGAACTGTAGCCTGAATTTACCAAACTGTGTTTTTTAGTGCACTGGTGGGCTTTTGACAGAGGTCAATAACTGCTGCAGGGATTTTTTTATTCCTTCATTATTCAGTTGAAGAAAAAAAAACACTCAAACTCAAAACAAGGTAGTGAAAAAAGAAAAAAAAATTCAGCGCTGTTACGTGCTACATCCTCTCCCATGCTTTTAACACCCAAACAAACAATCAATCTGAAACCCGACATTTTCAGCTTCCTCTATAGGAAAGCAGTTGCAAATTGAAACAAGTAATTCAGCCAAGCACTTTGTTGGGGCCACAAAACCAGCTATCACCTGTTTTTATATTCATGTGGGATGCTTTTCTTTTTGTGGTTGTTTTTTTGTTTTTTTTGTCTTCCTCCTGGCAAAAACATCACCTATTGTTTCACCGTGATTGCATGTCTCACACCTTCCATTCACATCTGTGTGAGACGCTCTATTCAGCTTTGCAGAGGGAGGTTGATTCTATTCTTATACTCTGCCCGTTTCCCATTGACTGGACAAATAAGTGATCGCCGAGGTCATTTATCTTACACAGCCCTCACTTATACACTGCATGGAGGACGTGGTGGTGGTGGCGTGTGAACAGCTGAATTGAGTGAACCGTGGCATTTTTTCCTGTGACGAATATCCTTCATGGGAAGTGTGAGTCCGGCTTCACCTCGTCTCTGGTCGGCTAAGAGGGAGAGAGGGAAACATAAAGGGGGAGACGGAGGAAGCAGAGAGCAGGATGTTTCCTTCCAGGATACTGACCACACATCTCCCCCCACTGTGCCTCACTGGCCACTTTTCCTCAGAGGATTAGTGTGTGTGTGTGTGTGTGCACAAGCGTGTGGCTTCGCCCTGCTTTGTAGAGATGTGGTCGGTATCTCACTCTCTCTCACACACACAACCCTTTTCAGTCCACTGGGCCTTCTAAATCAGACAAATGCACAATCACACAGCACACACATACACACACACACACACACCTACATACAAGCTTTTCTGAGTCTAGCTAGCTCTAAAGCAGTGATACACACCAAGAAACCCAAAGCATGCTTATAAGGCATCTTGCCTCGTGCTGTTCAGGTCTACAGGGGGATGGCTTACAACAGTAGCAGCAGTAGTGGTGGTGGCAAAGCAGTGAGTCCCTCATAGCATTTAGATGTCAAAGCTTCTTCACACAACCTCCTCCTTTACTGCACTGTACACACATAAGTGGACATGAGGCAACAAATGTATTCTGGTGGGGGTTGTGTGGTTTTAGAAAGAGAGGAAATAACCATCAAGACATTACAATTAACACCAAATGAGTTGACAATACACCTTGTCACCACACCACACCAATATGCCTTTGCCTCGCAGTCAGGAAGAATCTTAATTCACTCCTCTTTATAGAATAAACTAGTTTCTGTTATACATAAGTGATTTCAGTTTCACTGTTTCACTTCCACGGTGACCTTTGCCCATCAGACCGACGGTTTATCAGGGCGTCATATTGCCATGAATGCATTTATTAGTTAATCAGACCAAAGAGAAGGTCACTGGCTCATCACGGATCCCAGCGGAGAAGGTTTTCCTGTTTTGTTGTGTAACTAGACGACTTATTCAATTACAACTGCAATGTGCAGACGACTGCGTTGCTTTTTTTCCTTTGAGTTAGTGAAGGTCTCTTCATCCAACACAAGACCTGTAGGTAAAATCCTAAGTTTGAGTTATAGCTAGGTGGAAATTTGAAATGTGTGTTTAAAGTATAGGTGGAAGCAGCAGGAACCACGATTATCTCGATTGTTAAGAAATAAGAAATTCAAGCACTGATATTAAAAAATGGAGAGAGGGTCGAGTGTTATCACTCTTCAAACCACTGAGTAGGACTCACAGTAGGGATCACAGGACCAAGAGAAACCTGTAATTACCTAGAAAGGGAACGCTACACTTTATCTCGACCCCTGTGAGCTTGACGAGCTCAAGGTCTGGTTGTGCCAAATTAGCAGGAATTGAACCACTAACCGCAGCGACCTTAAGTTTCCCTGCTCTCCCCACTTGTGATGGAGACATATAACATCCACACAAACCGCACCGACCCCCAGTGTGACTCCTGTGCCAATCAACACCCAACCATGTGTGTCAATGAGCAGCGGGGGGCCCGAGGAGGCGCCACCATCTTTCTAACTACCCATCATTACCACCTCACCTCTGTGGATTTTCTCCCCTCTCTCGCTCTTACTCAACCACGGCGGCTGTGCTCCAGGGCTTTGTGTTTGATCCCCTCCCCAACTCTCTTTAAGGAGAACCAGGCGACCAGCTTGTAAGATGCTCAGAGATCTAGCAGAGAGGAGAAATCTGGGGGGGTACCCCACAGCATCGAACAAGCCGTCAAATCACATAGCTTCAAAACCTCCCAAAAAGAGAGAGCGGGAGAGAGAGCAAGGGAAAGGGCAGCAGGAGAAGAAGATGGATGGAGCTGGTGAGTGGAATATTTTGTAGAAGCAGGAAAGGAGGTAAAAGCGTATAATAAACAGGGCAGGGATGGAGGAAACCGGTTAAAAACGTAAGAAATGTAAAGCGGTGAGGGTAAGGGGCCCAGAAGTGAGCTTTTACCACATGTTACCCTCTTCCCCCCTCCACCAACACCACCCTGACGCTCCTCGGAGCAGCAGCCAGAAGCAGCGGATGCTCATCATTTGCTTATCCCCTGAGATCTATTTTCCTCTGTCTCTGCTCTCTCACTGCCAGATACCTATACATTCTGTTCCAGCCCTCCCCCTCCACCACCACCACCTGCCTTTGTCGCCCCTTCCTCACACCACCTCCTCCTTCTCTTCCTCCTCATTGCCAGACTCCCTAATGAGCCTCCGTGGGAATGCTCTCTGCCTCCCTCCCTGAAGATAGACCTGTTCGCTCTCTGTTGTTTCCGATGGGCTGCTGGAACGGATTGTCTGCTGTGTGCGCCATATGGCCTCACCGCCCCAGTATGCATGCAACACACACACACACATACACACGCCCCCACACACCTGCAAACAAGCCCACATACAAAATTAAAAAAAAAAAAAAAGCACAAATGCAATCCAGGCGATAACGCGTTTTCATTTGTGTTCACATGTTCTTCAAGCTTGTATGCACGCACACACTACATTTTAAAAGGGATGAACAACGGTGCACACACATACACACTTTTAAGTAAAGGTTACCAGGATGGACAAATACATTAGGGATCCGCTGGGGAATCAATCCATCACTGGCTAAAAATCCCTCGTGGATTCTCCTGCCTTCATCACTCGCTGTTTAAAATGGGGCTTAGTGAAACAGGATCAACCTGGGAAAACAAAACGCTGAGGTGATTTATTTAGGCCCCAAACGTTTTCTGTGGCTGTCCTCAAGATGTCGAGAGCTACAGCGTCCTGTAGGGAGAGTGCTGCCACTGCACCGGCTCAAGAGGGAAATGCTTTGCTTTTAATGCAGGCTGGAAGTCATGGACACAGGTTGGAGCTTCTAGTTGGTGTATCTGTAGAGTTGAACACAGTGAGGGCTACTAATCTCTTTGCACTATGACTGCATCCATAAGCAAGACAATAAACTTTGCATTGGCAAATACTTTGCATCTTATCAAACAAAAACCCTGGGACAAAATCTTATGGAATAGGGTCTGTGGTCTTACTGGTGTCAGTTCAGTGGGTCTGCAAAAGCTTAAGAGTCACTGATTTACAGATATTTAATGCAATGTTTCTCCGAGTTGTACTAAGTCCACAACCCCAGTTCTTCTGGAACTTGTTGTTGACGATACAGGAAGTTGCTAATGTGGTGAATAAACAGATTAAACTCTGAGCGATGTTGACTCATTTTCAGTGGTACTTGCAAATGAGTTGTGAAAAGTGGATCTGCAACATTTTCAAAGTGCTTTTGTGTAGTTTCAAACTTTGGTCGCCTTTGATGCACAAAGTCGATCGACAGCAAACTGTGTGATCGGCACAGATCTTTGAGGGAACAGGAAGTGAGGGTATAGGGCGACCAGCAAGTGACCAACAAGACGTTGAACGAGGCCCAATCCGCAAAGTGACATCAGGAAATTAAGTGTGTGCAAGAATAAATTCCCTGTGAATGCTGCATTTCTCTTTAAATTATAATCCTTGCAGCGTAACAATAACCGCTGATGATGATGATGATGCTGCTGCTGCTGCTGCTGCTGATGCGGTATCTACTCATAGCTTGAGGCATCATAAGCTGCTGAAGTGTTTTGGCATCTGATAAGCCCAGGAACTCACGTCACTGTTACTGAAACTTCACTTAGTGGATCACATTTCTCAGATCACTCCATCTGTACCTGAAGTAACACGCTTCACCTACACACAGGCCTTAGCGTTGTTTAAATACAGAGCTTCCCTCCGTCTTGAACACCCACTAACCCCACACTGAAGCGCCGCATGAATTAAGACGTGCAAAAAGGACGAACAAGGGCAGAACATGCCGGGATCAAGAAAATACATGCTGACAACCGGCCGATCATCCGAGCGCACACAGAGAGGTGGAACGAATTCCTACATCCAAATATGAATTGACGGCGTTGTTCATAACATATCTGCCGGAGAACCACGCAGAATACCCAGCCAGTGACTCACTGCTGGCGAGGAGCTTAATGAGAAAATATTGGCCCGGCTGTTTCTGAATTGAATGGCGAGGATGTTTAGCCGCTCGCTCTTCAACAATGCGCCCCTAATTGGATAATAAACTCTACCTTGATGGTGAGTTGAGGATGCTGTGGTAGTAAAGGTCTGAGTTTGTTATGCTTCACAAGAGGTTATTGAGGTTATTGAGAATATTGAGTGTACTGCAACGAGTAAGATGTGATTTTCTTCTGCTTGTCCTTCTCTCACGTTCTCTCTCTCTCTCTCTCTCTCTCTCTTTGTCCCTCCTTCCATCCTAATCTCTATCTCTCTTCAGTCTTGCTTTCTCTTCTCCCTCTGTCTCTGAGTCATGCAGTTAGCAAGCAGACTGTTTTGTCCAGGTCTATTTCTGGATGTCATGCTGTGGAAGAGAAAAATAAGATTAAAAACACAGAAAGAGAGAGAGAGAGAGAGAGAGAGAGAGAGCGACAGAGAGAGATATTTCCCCGCGGCTTAAGGATCTAGGAAACTTAAACCGTTTTATTCAAAAAAATGATACTCAGCAAAAAGGACAATCTGTCACCAAGGCGGCATAAACACGCAGCGCCTGTACACACAGACACACACACACACGGACATTAAAAAGAACTAAAATACCACAACCATTGCTCATCTCCTGCACGTGGGGTCAGGGAGCCAGCGGCTGCATTATAGCGAGCCCACAGTCTCTTGCAGCCCGATCGATAACTGAACCTGATAACCATTTAACAAATTGATTTTTGAAATGGAGCTTTAAATGGATAAAGGCTGCGTACACACACACACGCACACTTGTGTGTTCCAAAAACAAAACCAGAGCGAAACATCTGCCCCAGTGCAATTCCACCAAAGTCTTTTCTTTTTTTGTTAATAATCACGCTCCGTCTTTCCCTCGCTGATAAATCCCAAAACTTTTCTGGGCACTGATCCAATTATTGCTGCTTTGTGATGCATGAAGGTTCAAAGTTTTTACACTTTCTGTCAGGAGATAACATGAGAAATACCTCTTTTCTGATTCTGTATTCAGGCAGACGGTTTATCCTTTTCAACCAAGCTGACGGGAGCACACCTGAATTTCATCTCATTTTTCTTTTTTTGTGACATTTAAAAGTTTCCTTGAAACTCACCTGACAGTTTGATGGAAATGTGGTGAGACATTTAAGGGGGAAAAAAGGGGGCACAAAGAAAATTGTGGAGTAAAAAATGTAGGCGAATTTGGAAATATTCTTGAAAAATACGAATCCATGATTCTTTTTTTTTATGCTCTGGTTTCTTGTTTTTAACCTTGGGAACTCAACTCCAGCTGTCCTCCCTTTGATAAATGTCATCTGCTTTGGACTCAACAGAGGCTGTGCAACAAGAAAAAAGGAGTCATCTCCTCATGGATCATAACAAACTCTCTGTGTTCATCATTCCTCCCATTAGATCACCGCTGACCGAGATACACAGTCTTTTCTTTACAGGCCACTAAGTTCCCCTTCCTCTGCTGCCAAAGAGGTCAAGGTAAGTTCAACTCATCCCTACCTTCAACATGTGTGATCCTGATGAGGAGTAATCCCCCGCGGACTAACACACAACCACACACATACACACATACACACACACACACACACATGTATACTTGGCTCTCCATTCTCTGGAAACCAGAAAGGTGTGTCTATGTGCATGAGTCATGATTTACATGGAAACCTGAAGGGATGGGTCGGGGTCAGAGAAGTAGAGAAGAAAAAAGGCAAAGAGACGTGTTTTCTCCTGGACAAACAGAAGCAACTGCAGCTTCTTTCTTTCTTTTCTTTTTTTAACTTCTGCTAGCAGGCGGCGAGGAAGGTCCCCCTGCGGATCAGCCGAAAGCCTGAGAATGTGACTTCTCATACGTCGGCTGGGCTGAGCTTTGAGCTTTGATCCCTGACTGAAGAGAAAGTCGGATTTTTCGGCACAGTGAGTGACGGGCTGGTGAAATGGGTTGGAACTGGGTAAAGCCGGGCGGTCACTAAGCCAAAAAGGATTGTATGTGCGTGCGTGTGCATTTGTGTGTGTGTGAGCTGGAGAGAGGAGAGGAAGAAGAAGAAGAAGAAGAAGAGGAGGAACAAGAGCCGGGTGGTGGTGGCAGCACACATTCTCATTTTTCAACTCCTTTCTTTCAGCCTCACCAGCCTCAAGTCATTTCTTTCTTGGCAGCCACTGGCTAAAGAGCTTTTCCTCAATGAGAGAGAGACAGAGGGGATGCGGACTTGTCTGTGGTCTCTGGGGGATTTTGGCAGGAAGCACTGTACCAGACATTCCCGGACAAGTAGGGAACAAAAGCGGTGACATGGCATAACTAATCGATATGAGAAAGCTCTAACTTGGGGACGGGGGTCAGGGCTCTTGATGTTGCAGCCACCGTCTTTACCAGCCTGTTCCACTGTCTTGCTCTCCGGCCCTGCCATCCCTCCACACCCTTCATTTCCTTTCTCAGCGGACGTCCTTTGAAATGCTAAACAATCAGGGCAAAGTCCACACCTCGGGTTTCCCCCTCCCTTGCCCTCCAGACACCGAGCTGATTTTATTTTCCCTGGCACTGCTGGGTTCATCCGGGACGTCCACTCTGCCTTCACAGGAAGCTGGGAGGTTAATGGACAGATAAGAGGCTGGAAACCAGCAGCTTGGGGCGGTTTAGATAAATAAATTGCGATTTTGTTTTCCATTCTGATTAATAAGAAAAGACTGGCAGTCGAGCACGGCCCTAGACTCATTTATCATCATTGCAATTAAAGAACCTGTATTTCTGTGTGTTGTTCCTGCATGTTTCACCTACATACCTTGCGTGAAATCAATTTTCCATTATAGGACAATTACAAATGAACTGAACAGTCTTGGAAGTTTAGCCATTATGTTAGTTAAATGAACGTTTCCCTCCTGTCGCTGAAATGATCTGAAATTACCCAAACATTTCCTGGTGGATGATGCTGCAAAACAGTTCATCATTCACCTATTAATTGTAGCCATTTTGGCTGCTGTATGGAGTTGTCTCCTTGGGGTGGATCCCATTTTTTCTACAGTTGGGGTTGTTGTGATTTTAGTCCTGCCTGCCAATTTCAGGATTTGCCCTCAAATATATTTTTTAAAAAGCAGAACATCTCTACACTCTCCTTCCACATTTCCAAAAGGAAGATCTGTCCCCAAGTCACCAATTTATGGCACCTTTTCGCCAAAGAAATGTCATCCAGGATCCCAGGAATCATCCTAGGAGCTCAGATGAAGTATTTTCCCCCTGCGCAGCTCACAATTGTGTCAAATTTGTGCTGCATTCAATCGAGGATGTGAGCGAGCGGCTCTGGTTGCCTCCAGTAATCGCTGGGATTACAGATGGAAATTTTTGTTGTAACATTATTATGATGTTTAACATTGTTTAGATAACAGGGATGTAGCCGAGTCCCTAACTAGTGAGAAAACAAGTCAGCCGCAGAGAGAGTGGGCGAGTTGAGTGACGCCGGAGTGAGATAAACAACACTGAAACTTAATGTTATTTGCTAACTGCCTCAGTGTGGTTAGGGAAACGCTGAGAAGATCATCAGCACAGAGGCGGGCGTGCTATCTCTTATCTCCACTGCACGTCTACTTTTGAATATCCGCTCAATTAAGCAGCTTGTTGTCTCTTCACATGCTCGCGCTACATGTAAAATCAAGACTTGAAAACACGAATCAGTCAGAACGGTCTAATCTTTGCCTTCCTTCGTCGCTGGAAATGCAAAACACAAATGTGCCTGAGACTATTTGCCCAAAACAAGCATATAAAACTAAGCTGCTTTTAAAAGACAGATCATATCTAAAGGCTGCAATGCACAAGTAACAAGTTCCCTTTTGCATAAAGGTAGATTTCAATGTCTTTCTTTTAATGCAAAAAGCTGGTTTTGGTTCAATGCACCAAGCCCACAAAGAAATACACACTGCAAATATTTAGAAACTGAGCCTTGAAACGAGCTGTCAGGACCTCTGTAACTTTGTGATGTCACAGTGAAGAATTAACCAAGCTCCACCCACAACTGAAGTACTATATTCTGACTGAATCAATCAAAACAACAGTCAGCTTATGTGAAGCTGAGGCTCAGAGCCTCCTCTCTTCTGATTGGCTGACTGACTTCTTGTTTTAAAAGTACACTGGGATGGGTTTTGGTAGATATCTGTGGTTTTATCTTCTTGCTGATAATGTCAAATAAAACAACAAGTGCATATGGAGCCTTTAAGATGATGCAGACGGATTTTTATAACATCAATTACAGCCAACATCTTGGTCTTTAAGTTCCTTATGGCCTCCACCTACATTTTGTCCTATCCTTTGCCTCTACTCTAGCTGCAGGCAGTAGCACTGTTCTTCATTAACTCGTGATGCTGCTCATATATCATGGCCTTTACATCAACAGTGCTCTACTGAGAAATCCTTAATTAATATGGGCAGAGCAGAGGTGTCTGGTCCGAGTCAGAAAAACACCCCAGGGACTGAAAATGAGGTCTGGGCACAGTGGAGGTTGGAGCTGACCACATTGGCTAAAGCAGCTGTTTGCCTGCGCTATGTTGTGGTTTTAAATAAACAGTGTCACACACACACGCGTGGATATACATACATATTTACACACACTCACAGAGCCTGCCTGTCTCTGTGTTTTGGTCAGGAGCAGACTGAGCCTCTGTGGTATGGTTGGGCTCAGTAACACACATGCTCTGTGTTTGTGTTGCTCTCAGAGGTCTCCTGTGGTCTGCCGCGCTCCGTCCTGACACAATCTGCCATCCCAGCACACCGTTTCTTTCTCTCCAGCTTTTTTTTCCCTCTGTCCATCACATCGCTCTCACTTCTTTCTCTCCAAGCTTCAATATATTGATTCTACTCCAAAACTATGCTTCTGTTTATATATGTGCTGATGCAGATGCAGAGATAATCATGCTTTTGGTCATGTCCGGGGCAATGGACTGTTTTGTGTGTGTGTGTGCAGTTCGCCACAATTTATTCTTTTTCGCCTCTACTCGCTTTCTCACCCTGTTAATCACTCCTTTCTACAATCTCCTATACTCCCTCTTTCTCTCTCTCCCCGTCTGCCTTCCAACTCTGTCTGGTGAGTCTCATTTTGCGGTCTATTGTTGGAGGCCAGTGAGTTTACGGGGGAGCCGGTTGGCCTGAAAACACAAGTGGGGATCGGCGTGGTCGCAGCCGACCGTGACGGATACAATAACCCCTGGAGCGGAAGCACCCATGTGCTAAATTACTGCCACAAATGTTCTTCCATCAGGCCGCGGCAGGACCATCAGAGCCATTCAGCTATCTCCGGCCCTGACGCACTTTTCCTTTTCCGTTACATAATTGTGCCCTGACCAAGTGCGTCCGACAAGTCAAGCTCCAGTTAAAGGTGGAATGAGGTTGATACAGGGAGGATAGGGGAGCGGGAGAGCTCCACTGGCATTATGCCTGAAAAGAAAAGAAAAGACAAATTTGGTGTTTTCAGTGTGAGCAAATGGCAGCGTAAACACAGTGCCACCAGGTCATTCTCGCACAATATGGATACCAAAACTAGCACAACTCTAAAATAAAAGCATGCAATTTCAGCTGGAGACTCAGGTCCTGTGTGGAAACCAATAACAGGAATTAATCTGTGCCAGGGTTAAGACGTGTTTATTTTCCTACACTTGACCACAAGATTTGCGTGAGAAAGTTCTGCAAACAGTCGGAGAAAAGAGCATCAGCAGCTTTTTCTTTGGCCCGCTGCCTCCGTCGTCCCGTGATTTAAACCTGTTCACCTTCCTGCCAACAGCCACAACACCTATTGTCTGCAAAGAACCGGCCACTTTACAACTCCCATTCACATCTCCGCAAAGCCGATCCACTCAGCCGTGTGTGGAGGAATCTGAACCGCACCCTCATCACCACAGCGGCTGGAAAAAGACACACGACAGCCGGTGTCACACGTCTGGTGGACTTCACAGAGAGGAAAATTCAAATGGTTTGAGTTTGTGAAGCTGAAATTTATTTTTAGTTGGGATATTTGTGGCTACTGTTGTAAATCCACAGAGACAAATCACTGATACAGCAGCATTATGGGACACTTGTAATGCTTTAACACATGCACTGCAACCCTGAACTAAGCTAGACGTTACCTGTAGGAGTTGTATGTGAGAGAACGGCTGGACATTAAATAGACTTTACCAGCCTGAGTCAGAGTGATGCCCAGTGGAGCTCATGAGCCTCTTGAGAATTCACAGCATGTTGAGATGTGTCTGGTGTGAAACAGGAAGAATACAAACACCCACAAACAAGATACAATACAATACAAAAAAAGAAAAGTCACTTACATGAAGACACACAGATAAAAAATGTCAAACTGGAGAGACAACGAGATACAGGAACTTCTGTCATATAAGGAAGATTCAAATATTGAGACTTGGCGGTTTATGATGTGAGCAAAACACTGATTTCTGCAGATGCCACCACTCACTTGAACTTGAGTATTTCCAATAGGTGAGACTAACTTGACATGGATAACCATCTCATCTATTTGATTGATTCTCTGCATCATTCATTTGCAGCGTAGGAATTAATCAGTAGAGCAAATCCCAGTGTTGGGAAGAAGCAGGATAGGAAGGAAACCTTGCCTCTGCTCATTAAAAAGGAAATGTTTAAGTGTTTAATGAAGAGTTTAAAACATATGACTAAAATCAATAGTCCAATTCTAATATTCATCATCGTAGCTTTTTCGACTTAAGGCTTGTATCTGTAGGGATTAGGAAGCTTTCGTCATGTCAAAGATAGGGACCACGGCAGGCAGATAAATAATATTTCATAACAGGCGGTTATTTCCAAACCCACCCACGGAGAAAGAAAAAAGCAACAACACAACAGAAAACAGCGCTGCAGCCAACAACTGCTCAACCTTTTCTCTCTTGACAGCGTCCATCATCTCAGTCTCTCAGAAACCAAACGTCCTATTTTGTCCTCCTCGTGTTGTCCATGAAAAATGACTTTATCATTTAATTTGGGGGAGAAGCTGTAGATTAACTTGACCTCAGCTCTAAGGAGGTAAAAATGCACAATATTGATTTTTTTATGCATTTGATTATTTTATCGAAAACACAACACAACAGATTATCAGCTAGGCTGGCATTAACACACATCTGTGCTCTCAGCAACCACTGATATATTAACTTACTTATCACCATATTGATTTCTAAATGGTTTAACATGCTCCTGCCTCCAACTGGCTATTAGCTGAGCCATTAATATAATGTATTCACGTCCCATTTTACTATCTGGCAGCAGCTTGTTTGCCATGATGAAACTTTGCGGATGGAGAATGCACAGGGATACGAAGGAAGAGCTGATTGCATGGGAAGTGCCTCCTGACAACGGGGGACTAAACGTGATTTGATCTCTATTCTAAACAGACAGAGAGTCTCACATACAGTTAAAAGGATCATTCACATTCACACGGTTCAGTGAGCACACACACATATACACACACACACAGCAAACACCATGAAGAGACAAATGATTTGGCATGCAGGCTTGTAGATCCCTGCTGCATTGTGTCACTAAAGATCTGCACATCATCACAGCGGTAAATAAGAGCATGAATTACCCCCGAGTAATGAGAAACGTCGAAGAGAAGAGAAGAGAAGAGAAGAGAAGAGAAGAGAAGAGAAGAGAAGAGAAGAGAAGAGAAGAGAAGAGAAGAGAAGAGAAGAGAAGAGAAGAGAAGTCATCCAGCGAGGGGCTGTGAACACAACACACCTCCAGACTGTGGTGGGTGGCCCCTGTATTTCAGTCCAGCTGTGCTTGGCACAACACGCAGGCTTATTCATTCTACTCTCTTCGTCCCACTCACTCCATCAGCTGTTTATTTTATCCGTATTCACGTGTGCGTTCATCCATGCGTAGTAACATGCTGATAAGGAGCGACAGCCTGACACATATGGCCTTGATAAGGTTATGTTGGGTAATGTTATCTGACAATCATTAACTAGACAGCGCAGTTGCTGCACAAGTCTGACCTGAGGAGGAGGAGGACAAGGCTCAGGACCTGATGGTAGAGACTTATGTTTCAAAATAAAAGTTGAAATTTCTCTCAGGGAAGAAATATTCAAATTAAAGCCATGCAACACAACACAAGCAAATGATAAGTGCACACTCCATTGCCTATATGTCCAAAAGAGGCCAGTGCATATGAAAGTGCAGCGTATAAAATATGTATAGCAATAAAAGTAATGCATTTATAGTTTCTTGAGTGCACCTTGAATTAGCAACATGTGAAATGATGAAGTGTGCAATGCACTAGAGTGGACAGGTGATGTAGGCAGCTTTGAAATGATTAGAGGATAACAGGACTAACAGATGCTAATCCCGCCTTTGCACTCTGATTAGCTCAGAAAGTGAAGCTAATGCTAACTTGGCTCTGCTAATGCTCCAGGAATTACAACCGATGTAAAGAGAGCAGAGGACAAGAGGCCAATAATGTCTCCACTCGTCAAGACATGTTTTATTAACAGAGTGTCTGACATGGATTTTTTTTTCACACTTATCTGTGTGGAGGGATGTTAATGCTAATATGGCTAATGCCAAATGGCTAACTTTCACTTGCTATGTTTTTGTTGGCAGGATTTTAACAAAACTGATTAAATTAATCCTCAAACCAAGCAGCATAAAGGAGAGCAGATTAAAAAAAAAAAACGAGGACAGACAGAAATAACTTTTAGAGGAAAGAGACATCACGAATGAGCTACATTTTAGCTTAGTGAAAAAGATGGAGTTACACACTGGTTAAGTGGTTAAATGAGAAGGTGCAGAAGCTTTTTCCAGTGTGGCTACGCCTCAAATGTCCAACGTGTAATAAAGATGATTGCGGCCTTTTCTCTCTGGGAAGCTTTCTGCGGCCACTCAGAGGGCAGCTTGCCCAGAGCACGGACCCGTCACAGCAGCTCAGACATGTTTGTAAGACGTCTGTACACAACACCCATAATCCTCTCTGAGGGACTGGGCATATTACATGAAATTAGATAAGTTAGATGTGAGGCTGTGCTTGATCCGGGGTCAAATGCAGTTTAGCTTAACAGTGCTGGTGTCTGCTATACACTATTAGATTAAATGCATTTAAAATGGCTGAAGAATGTGCAGCAGAAGCAATGTGACAGAAGAGGTAATGCAGAGAGACACGATTTTCAGTAATATCAGAAAAGGAAAAGTGATTAAACTATGGAAAGATAGGTTCATATGATATGCTGTATATCATGAGAAAAGAAGATTTGAGATTTTTTGTCTGAAGCTGGAGATTTCCTGATTGATTTAGGTAAGTTCAAAATGGAAGATGCACAGCAAATCTGGCAGTGATGATGAAGCTACAGCAAACTTAGCAATGACAGAGCTCTTAGATCTACTCGCCTCAGCCATCCCAAAAGATACGGCAGCTGGGAAACGCAATGCAACGCATCTATTTTTTGAGAGATGTAGTCCGTCTGTTCCCGTTCCCAAAAAACATCCCCTGTGTCGTCCTCTAAAAAGCTTATCAGCATCCAGAGATGCCGCCGGCTTTGAGGCTCATTTGGTCTCGCCTCATACTCCACATTAAATGCAATTTATTGAATAATGAATCTCCTTTGCTCCTCAGACCATGTGAACTCAGAAAATTCACTCAGTGGAAAGTGAGAAAAAAAACAGGCCTTTAAGGTCACTCTCTGATCCTGGATGAAATTCAAATGAAACTATTTTCTCCATGTCAAACAGAGAACATACGGCGGGTTAGATGTCTTGGTGGTGCTTAGTTGAAAATATTGGTGAAATCCAGGAGCTGCCTGTTCCCTCACAAGGAGGATGAGGGAGCAATGCTACACTGTACGGCTGCATGGGTATATGTGGTCATGCTACTAATTTGAAGAGCAAAAATGCATGAATAAAAACTCCTCTTGCTGATACATTATTCATGTTTTGTAGCTTATGGGGGTTCCACATGAGTGGCCACAGTTAGAGTTAGTGCCGGGTTTCGGCCAAACAAGATGCGGGAGTGATGGGAGGTGCGTATGTGCACGTGCATGTGTGTGTATGCATGTGGACAGGGAGGACGAGGGCTGGGTGGGAAGGTTGCCTGAAGGCCTAAAGAAAAAAAAAGAAGAACATTCACTGAGGAGAGCAGGAGAAAAGTTGGGCTGGAAGGACACACTACTGAATCAGCACTACTTTGCTGGAGGGAACACACGCAGGCCTGGCAGCATGCATAGCCACGCACATATGCAGACGCACAATTTAACACACACACACACATACTCACACACAGCTCAGACTGCAGAGTAAACGTAACACATACTTGTCTGGATTTCTGTCTGTCCCCTCGTCGGCTACAGTGCAAACACTCTGCAGACTGAAGAGCAACCCTCCACAGTCCAGGCCGAAGATAAAACACTTAGACTTAAACTGAAGGGTGACGACTGCTAGACACACAATAAATAGCAGGTATATTCAGACATTATTAGCTCATGCTTTACTTAAGCTCCTGGAAAGTCAGCGTCCCTGTAGTATATAAGGGAGGTGTTTATAGATAGTAAGCTATGTAGCTGTGGGCAAATAATCCCAAGTCACCAGATACTCCACAAACTCCAGACTGGGCCCACTACCAAATTAGAAGTGCCTCTTTTTACACACTCTTACAGACACACATCTGTGTCTAGGGGGAACCCTGGGAGCATATGACCCATCACTTTGATATAGAAGCGTTGATACTGGAGAGCGAACCACACAGGAGGGAAACACTGCATCTGATTTCAAGTGCAGCAAAGTCTTTACACACTTACACAGACTCAGACAAACACACAGACCTGTAACGAGGAAACGGGTCTTTTGGACTCTGAGCTGATTTCAAATTAATTGAACCATCTCGCCTGGTTTAAATAATTAGCATTTCCACAGCGCCAGCCAGCAGACTGTGATGAAAGGCAGACGGTTCGGTCCAAATTGAGAGAATCTGCCAAAAGTACCATCAACCCTGTTTTTATCTGGAGCACAGGAAAATCCTCTAATTAAGCTGTTGCCCAGAATTGCAGGCCACACATACGCAAATACATATATAACATATACAGACACATTATTCCACGCTGTGACAGTCTGGGCATCCAGGTGGTGCAGGGACAGAGACCCCGTCCACCTCTACAGACTTCTGGGCTGCTCCGGCAAACGCATTTTTTGTAGGTGTGAAGCCAGTGAAAGATTGTGTGTTGGCATCTTTATCATTGTGTATCCTCTTAACGCAGGGAAGGCTGGCAGCGACCCAAATTACGCTTTGTTTCTTGATATAATCTGAACAGAGGCGTGTGCATGTGTGATCTGCTGTCTGCATATACATGTATATTTGGAGCGTACCCAGCCTTTAATCGTTTTCCTTCCCTGTTGCCAGTTCTGCAAATGTGCACACCGGGGGTGGTTTGAGACAGGAAGTTTTTAACTGATGGCCACTCACCATCTCCAACAAAAGCAGCAAGAAGTTAAAGTCGAGTGCACCTCAGTCGTGTGGCTCATAATGGACACTGATTTTCTCTGATTTTACCTCTCACAGCCACGACTGAACTGAACCCACTTTGCTAAACAAAAATTTAAAAATCTGTGCCACCACAGCCACCACCGACTCAGCATTCCTATCATCAGCGACATGACAACGCACATCTTCACAGAGATACCTGCTAGGATGCACCTCACCACAGGGATCCACACATTACGTAAGCTGAAGCGTCTGAACCTTCTCCTCGCACGTCTCACCTGTCTCACTACTCAGACAGCCCGGGAACGTTCTGTCTATTGAGCAGAGCTGCAAAAGGCAAACAAGATGCAGACACTTTGAAAACAAAGTGCTGCTGTATCACAAGTTTCTGGGGAAATAAACACTTCAATTCACTCCAGCAAAGAAAATACATGCCATCCAGCTACCAAACAAAGCAGAATGCTCCGCTGCTCCTTCTGCTGCACGTCTTTCTTTTTTCTCCCCCCCACCCACCGCCACCTCATCTTTCTTCTTTCCTTTTCTTTTCTTGCTGCTTCAGATTCTCAATGGGATCACTGGCTTTTCCCCACTTGAGCTCATTCTCCCTCATGTTCTTTTGCTTTTGCTTTGTGGGCAGGGGCGCGGCTGGATAGACACCACCAGTCAGGATACAAGCGGGCAA
>OMNW01006741.1:117301-162193 GCA_900303245.1 Selene dorsalis | reverse complement strand
ACTGTGTACCAGTTGCACCAAGTCAAAGTAGATTATTCAGTAGAAAAATATTTGTGCTGCAGTGTTAACTTTCAGCCTTCACAGCATTTCTGAAATCCTGCCAATGTTGTTTCATCTGGCGTACGCCGGAACAAAACAGTGATGGCAGTGGACCACTATTTAAGAGTATCCCATCCTTCACTGTGCTACAGTAGACCTCGGCCAGCTGTCTTGACTAATCTTGAGAGCAGCCAGTTCGCCTTAGGTTAGTGAGGCAGGCTTCTAGGACCTATTGGCCGGTGCTCAGCAGCAGCCAGCCAGCCACCAGGGAGAGCACTGCATAGCCATAGTGGCTGAGATGAGTAATGCTGCTGCCACCCAGGACCTAAAGCATTTAATGAGAGTAATAGCAGCTACACGCACCAAGACAGAGTGACAGCATAGATTACGTGGTAAATCTTTGGGATAATGAAGAATCCTGGGACCCTGACTGGGGAAGTAATAAATTCACTCCTGTAAGAACTGCAATTACCTCTGTCACTGGCTGCCTGTACACCAGTGTTGTGTTGGAGAAACAGAGTGATGCATCCCTTTTTAACATCATTAATAATTAAGGAGAGGAAGGAATGCATTATTAGACATGGGAGATTCTAACTTCTGATGGAAGAAATTGGCACATTTGTAACATCTGAATAAAGAATGACCCTGAAGATGGTCTCTCTCCTCTGCAGCCCTGCTTTCTCCCTTTATTCAGTTCGTTGAAAGTGTGTTGAGAGTGTGGAAACAAATGACAGATGGTGGATGAGAAAAGTGGTAGGAGAGAAGAGGACTCAATAGCCATTGCAGACAGGTTCATTTAAAGGTGGTTAGTGTGTCCAGCTCCATCAGACTGATGGGAGGTAGGCGGTACCATCCACGTAGATCTAGCGAGAGCGGCTTTGACTGATACAGCAGAGGACTTTTACTTTAATAGCATTACTCCCTTAAAAAAGATATCACAGCGAGAGATGATGCTTTATGCTCATAATCAACATTTACCTGTGTAGCAATGTAGCACCTGCTGATAGCGGAGTGAATTCATTTCTGATGCAAGGTGCTGTAACTGTCCCACTGCTCTGCTTTCAGTTGTCGATGGCTTTTACTGCCTGTGCAGTCCAGGTTATGCCGGGCCGAGATGTGAGCAAGACATCGATGACTGCGTGAACAGTTCGTGCAGTCCCAATTCTGTCTGTAAGGACCTCCATCTGGTGAGTGGACGTTTTTGTTTGGCAGTATAACAGAGTGATGTAATGGCCTTTGAAGGCCATGAAAACAGTCCAGTGCTCTATAAATCGCTACATTTGGCAATTCATTGAAAAACACAAGAGCTTTCTTAAAATATTGACAAGCCTGAATTGAATATTGTAACACAGCCTGTTACATTTGATGACTCTCATGTAGGTATTGACTAAAAGTATATCTGTTGTAGTAAAATATAAACAATGGTGCGTATCATTGGAAAGAATAAAATATGCCTCCATGGCCAAGGTGTATAAATTGTTGCCAAATTTGTCTGGTGTTATTCTCACTGGGGAATTTTCACATGTCTTAATGAAAGAAGATACAAACAAAACATGTCTAATATTTGCACCTATTTACTGTGTCTCCCAATAGTGGGGTGGCATGAAGTGTCAGCATGAGCGCCTGCACACATGTACATGCACATGCACGCACAAACACACGCCCACACATACCCAGTTTTGTCTGCAAAACCCAAATCTGTTTAAATTACTAACACTGCAAGAAAAACTAGACCTATTAGTCACAAAAAACAGGAGTGGCAACATACAGCTGTGATAGAAAACCTCAATGTTTTATTCTTGGGGGAAAAAAAAATACTTGACAAAAGCCAGTATAAAATAATGTATAAAACTCCTCTGACTGGGCATATAGTCCATCATATTTCGGGGTAGCACCTGGGATGGCCAATCAGATTTCAGGGGTGGCCCATGCTACCCAAGGCCACTCCCTGAACACGCCGCTGTTTCATTTATACCCTCTGGACTGAGCTTTTAGGAACTAAAATGACCAAAAGAGAACCAGAGTATACTCAGAAACAAAAACACACAAGTCTTCAACAAACATGTTAAATATGAGAAAGATAACCACAGTGTCCTTCTTCTTTTGCAACTAGAAAACAGTTAATTAGGTTGAAAAGGTTTAGTCTTACATACATAAACTACAAAGAAAGCATTATATGTCTGACTAGGTAAAGCATGTGTAGGCACAGACAGGAAATTATGAATGCCTGTCACTGTCAAATGTCAAGTGTAAAAATGGCCACTCGCAGGGCACGGTTTGTCTTGTTTCTGAAAAATACACTACATTTGCACAGCACATTACCCACAGCCTCCACAGTCAAGATAATGTAACTCAGTTCAAATTGAATTTCAGTTGTTGTATCTTTTGGATAAGCAAGACAATGTCTGGTTTGCCTTTTGCATGCAGGGTCAGTAGATTCTTTGTAAGTGCTTGCTGAAATAATAAATGACAACCGAGTTTGTGAAATTCAGGCTGTAAGTTGTACATCTTTGATCTTTGATACCAAGTGATTTTTCTCTCAGCACATTATGTGTGAGCCGGTCCTCCTACATTGACGTCTGCTTATACAGATACCCACACTTGTGTATAAAAGATCATTTCAAGTTTCCTTTTTGCAAGGCGCAGCTCTATTTCTGTAGTTATTCAAGTGTTTTTTAAGCCAATAACATTGATCTGTTGCAGCTGCAAAAAGGCCCTGGGAGCTGCATGCTGCTCACAAACTGTGCAATGAGTACCAGGGGCCTTTTTCCAACAGCTGCTTATTTGCTAACAGATTGCAGCAATGAAACAGATGTGTCATAGATAAAGTTGTTGGGGGTTTTTTTTCAGTTTTTTCTTTTTTTTTTTTAAATTATTATTATTATCCTGACAAAGACAAATAACTAATAGTTCACACCTGATGTTGGGGTTTAAAATAAATCTGCTCTGGAAAATTTGTGTACATGTAAGAAAGATTAGGTCTATTTAATGAACACAAAGTTTCAGTTGGGGCTGAATAGAGACGAGAAAAAAAAATTACAGGTATTTCAGAACCTTTTATATTTACAGGATGCATTGAACTCATTTCTTCAATGCCACACTTACACTGTTCAAATGAACTGTGGAAATTTCTATATCTAGTCTTTAAGCTCTCTTTAAGCTGTGTCAGTGACCTTCCTCCATATAGCAACCGCTCAGTAACAGTCAGTTTTTTATCTAATGAGTCAACCTTATTTAAAAAATAGTAAAAGTCAGATTATGGATAAAGAAACCACACACTGATGTGCTATACACGTGTCCCTACTATTCAGGGTGTGGAAAAGCACAAAAGCAAGTTTTTTCTCTCTCCTGTCACTTATTGAACAAAACATACTGGCATGGACAGTTTGACACACAACAAACACTAACTTTGCTCTTTCATTGGAGATTCTGTGGTATTCATAACCACCACCAGAAGCAAACGAACATTTTCTCTTGTTGGGTATAAAGACACATTGATTTTCAGAAAGTGCTACTGTAGCAATTTCAGGATATTTGAAGGACAAGTGCTCCTTTTTTCTTCCCTGTATTATGAAATAGCCTACAAGGAATTCAGTGACAAGGTTTCAAAATTGTCCCTGCGCAGAATCCTGGTTAAAACATTTCAGAGTAATTTTCTAAAATAAACCAAAGGCTCCAAATCCAAAGACAAAAGGACACACTGCATAATAAAAGAAATAAGCTGTGATATGAGGGATGTAATGAAATTTCAAACAATATTTTTCCAGTTACACTGCACTGCGTTTCCCTGTTATGTATGTTTTTTTCCCCCCCAACTCATCATTCAAATGGGGAGAGCTTTTGGAAACTCCTTTCACATAGTCTTGTTTACAGTGCAGCTATTCCTCTCTCTGAACAGTGTCCCACAGAGCTTTAGCTTATTTTGGAGAATTGCTGTCCCTGAAGGTGACTTAGCAGCAAAAATGAGATTATGTTCTATTGCCAGGGGTAAGGAATTGGAGTCTCCTGGAGGTATCTAATTTATCACGAGATGACGGCATTTTCTCTCCACAACCATAGGCCCCACAGTGAACAAATTATATCAGACAAAGTTTAACGGCTCCCCTCCAGTGTATGAAATACAGATTAGCATGCAATTCAACCAGCAGCACCCAGGACCTTTTAGATGGGAATGTTGGCAGCGAGGAATCCTGAAAAACCCTTGACCACATGACAACCTTCATCCTGGATGTGCAAAGAAGAATTTAAATTAAACCAGTACAAACAAACCATTCATCTCCTGTGTCATGATTAATTATCATATCATGTAGATGAAATAAAGGACACGTGGTCCGTATACAGCTTTGAATACTGAGGGAGAATGGAAAGGATTCGTGAGGGTAGGACTTATGTATATATCAAGCAGTTTCATACAGTACAATAAAAAAACAACAAAAAAAACCCAACATATTCATTGATAGAGGAATCCTGACAGATCTTAATCCATTATATTCTTACATGTTTGCTTGCCTATAAAAATTCCTTTCCAGACAAAATATGCAGTTGTAATACTGCATGCTCGATAAGAAAGGCTTGTACGGTACATACCTTGAATGGCGTGGAAAAAACAGGCTTGCATTTTATCCAGAGGGTGGGTGGTAGGAGGAATACATCTGCATAGCAGTAATGTGAAAATTTAAGACAAGCATGACACTGCCACACTTTAAACAGATTTCCACAGGATCTTTTTCTCATGAGTGGGAGGTTTTATTCTGCAATATATTTTTTTAAAAGAAATTTGGGATGATTTTAATCAAGTATATTAAGTGTTGCTACATTTCTTTTCTCAAATGTAACAGGTATAAATAAGTTAACAAAGAAGTGGCAGGATGCCCTCTGACTGCTACATAGTAACATCATTAACAGCTACCATATGTATATATAGTGTGTATTGCGATTATAAATACTAGACTCTTAACTAGCTTAAAATACAATACCAAGACAAGTAGAGATTTAAGGTGTCCCTGTATTTCACTGTATCTAATAGTACTTCCTTTTTTTGTTTGCATTGCAGAGTTATGAGTGTGTATGTCACCCTGGCTGGGAGGGGGAGTACTGCCAACAAGAAATTGATGAATGTTTATCACAGCCGTGCAAAAACAATGCCACCTGCACAGACCTTCTCAACAGCTACAAGTAGGTGTGCGAGCAGCTCGAGGGCACTGTCCTCACGAGGTGCGTCAGCCAGTTAATAAATGCAGGAAAAGAAGCTGTTCAGAGATAGCAATATGTCCTTCCACTGGCAGCGGAGATAATGAATTGCAGATGGCAGGTAAAACAAATGAGTCAATCAATGGCTCACAGCATGAAAAGGTTTCAGGGGATCTGTGACTCATTGGAGGAAAAAGCTGGTGTATCTGCTTCAGCTAATGCCCCCTCCGACTCCATCACACCCCCCTCTGTCGCCCCCCTCTCCTGCCCCTCCCGCTGGGGAGCGGTGAAACTGCTTCAGGTGGAAAAGTTGGGGGATGGAATGGAACGCAAGGTGGAGTGGATGGTAGTGCTCGGGTACTCACTGCCACCAAGTGGAATAGTCACCTGCTTTAAGAGCAGATACTTCAGACTCACACACACTCTACTTTCCCTCTTCTCTCTCTCTCTCTCTCTAGCATTCATACATTTCCATTTAATCCCCACTCAGTGCTCTAACCTCTTGTGTCCTACATTCAGCTGTCCAGAATTAAAAGCTGCTCTGACCAGTAATACAATTAACCTATGAAGTCCCGACACTGTCTTAAAAGATCTATAAGTGCAGTGCCAATGTATGTACATATACTTATATATGCCCTGCTAGTTTATCTGAAGCACCCTCACAGTGCTGCTGCTACACCTGTTATTGGTTCCACTGTATAAGGGTTTATTTATTTAGGATTCAGTTTAATTTAAGCCAAAAAGACCTCTACAGTATCACGTCTCCTCTCTGGTGTGTCCAAGGTGTTTGTGTCCACCGGGGTGGACAGGTGTGGACTGTGCAGAGGATGTGGATGAGTGTGATTCTGGGCCCTGTCTAAATGGAGCTCAGTGTCAGGAGTCAGACGTACCCGGGGAGTTCTCCTGCACCTGTCCCCCCTTCTTCAGTGGCCCCCTGTGCAACCAGCCTTATGACCCCTGTGACCCCCTCCACAATCCGTGCCTGCACAACTCCACCTGCCTGACACGCTCCAATGGAACAGCCTCCTGCAGATGCCCAGCTGGTGAGTGAACATACCGCCATAGCGTCATACTAATGGTGCTTTTTATTTTTTTCTGTAGCCCACTTTTAAAGTGTAACTACTCTGTTTTGTTCAGTAGGTTACCGAATGTCGTTCCTATTTAAAAAATGACAAAAACACACAGTTCAAAAACCACAGGTTAAACGTGTACATCATTGATCAAAGGTACTAGCAAGAATATGAAAAATATTCCTGTCACAGTTAAGCATGCATCATTTTTATCTCTTCTCTGAAATGTATGAGGTGTCCCAAAGAGTTACTCTATCAACAGAGACAATGATGTTGTTTTCCTGTGCATAAATCATGTCGGACCTTCCTACAGAGACGGAAAAAATGTGCCACATAAAAATGGTAAAGGTTTCCCTACAGTGAAGATTTAAGATGATTGATTCGTGCAAAACAGTGAGACGTTTATTTTGTGCTGCCATCGGGGGACAGCTGATTAGTCCTCACAGGTGGATTCTGGTCATTAAATGGGGTTTTAAGCAAACTGATTGCAATACATGCTTGATTTTTACACATATTTTTTTTTGCAAAGAATAGTCAACAGCAAGACTAAGGTGATTTTTCGCCTTTTTATTCATGATGAGAACACATTGCCAAATGCTTTATCTCGCTTTGATTTTCTCTCTGTGGCTTAGTGTAACTGTAAATGATCAAGGTCAGTTAAAAGTAGCACTAGCTTTGTTGTTCATGACACCTTCCATGGTGAACTAGCTCTCAGTTCACCAACCCTGATGTGTAAACACCACCACTCTACCTCCTTATTACCCTGATCATAATTTTTTGTAGATACAGCACATGACCACAACCCAGCTTTTTGTTCAATTAAATCATTGTGCTGTTTTTTTTATATATATATAAAGCAGTGTAACCTAAAACCTCTGGCTACATCCCATTAGCCGAATATGTACTTATCAGCACTTAAAATACATGGCATGTCATTGCATTCAGTTCCCAGCTAAATAGCTACTTCTCTTTTGCATAATGTTGTTGTTCATTCTCCTTTCTTCACTCATTAAGTGTCCGAACAAGTCATCTGGGTAAACCCATTAACTCCCCTTACCATAGCAAAAGATAAAAGTCGCTGACTATTTATATTGTTGTAGTCACAGCTAATAGAAAGAAAAAATGGAAAGAAAGAAAATACTTGTCCATACATACAGTAATAGTTAGATGTAAATGAACTCTGCTGCCACAACAAATCCTGATCCTTGATATATGAGTGGCAATAAAATCTTATGTTACTATGGCAACATAAGATTTGCCATAGTAAGACCACACACAAACACACACTACATGTACAATACAGTTTAAGTTTTTTTTAATTATTGCTTGTGCTTTGATGTATTATTTGTATTGTGAGTAAATGCCTGATACCATGGGGTCAAACACAGCCACTGAAAGATGTTAGTTTGATTCTGTGCAGAGCGGCAAGATGTCAGCATCAACTCAGGTTGATGTCTGTGGCAACGGATTCAAATGACGTCAACAATGTTTTCTTCACTGTCTATTCAGGTGCTCAGTAAATGACCATATTTGACCAAACATAAAAGAATGTAGCTAAATATACCCTGTAGGTTGTTGAAGTCATTACATTTATCTCAAGTAACCACAGCTCGTCAGATGTACAATCTATAGTAATGAGACGTGAGATACGAACTCACACAGAAGGCCAAACATATTGTGCGTGAGCGTTAAAGCCTTGAAACGTCACTGGGTCCTTATTTTAGATACTAAACACAGAATGACTGATATGACTAAGATATACACACCCATCCAGGCTTGACTTCACACGCACACACACACACACACACACACACACACACACATTTGAAACCGTCCAGCACACAAGCTCTGTCACTTTATTTAAAGCCCCTACAAAGAGCTTTTGTTTTGTGTTGATTTTGGCGACCCCTGTGGACAAAAGCGGTAGTGTTTTACTGGAATGAAGACTGCATATCCCATGGGGTCTAGCGCGTATTTTCACAAAGACGCTTATCTAGCTCGCGCATGCTGTCTCCGGTCTGAGTGCTGGAAATCGTTTCATTTGGTGGCCCAACCCGACCACTGCCTCCCAAAGGTAAAGAGTTACACTATGTAGAAATAGCTTATCTTCCCAACGATGGCATCATTTGCTGTTGTAAGTCATACAGAGACATCAGCAGAAACGAGAGACTTTTGCATATCCAGTTAAAAGTTCTCTGTTGGGGCTTTAAAAAAAAACACACACACACACATTAGTCAATTGGACAATAAGAGTGGCCCATTTGCTTGATAGACATCTCCTGTTGGGAAGTTTATAACTGAGCTCTCTGATTGTTGAGGAACTCTAAACGATATTGTGTTTTAACATCCAAACTTTTAAGCGAGAAGGTCAAGACGCTATAGGGTTGTGCTGTACCTAATGGCTCTGTCAGCGCAGAGATGAAAAGATGTTGCCAGATATAAATAGAGCGGCTGGGTTAGTTTCAGAAGGCTTCCTTGGAGAGGAATAGGAAATTAGGTGCTGGCTGCATACATTACACCAAGAGCTTTGCGTGGGCTTGGTCGTTTTCACTTCTCACTACTCTCCATTATTATTCACCATAAATCCATCCTGCATAGCTACTACTCAACAAACACAGAGCTGTTATACAACCAATGGCTTGTTCCCAGCATAACAATTTTACAGACTTGTTATTTACCATTCAGTGTAGGTTATTTGTCAAGGAAATTGTGTAGGCTTTACATTATTCCCAGGCCTAATTAAATTAGAATTTGTCTGCCTGTGGCTGCCAGATTCACCGCCATAAGCAAATCTCATCCCACGCAGTAAAGATGGACACCACAGAGTGAACATTAAAAAGGTTAACTTGTTACAAAATCAACATCAGATGGACATTTTTTTTCTCTGCTTTTAGCCACATTTATTTGCTATTTTGCTCTGAGTGCTGTGTAAAGTGCAGGATGCTGAAGTGAATTGAAAGGGGGAGATTGATTCATTTATATGACATGAAACTGAAGCATCTCAATTGGCACTTGATAGAGTCCTGCAGCAGTATGTTTTGAAAACATGCTCTTATGCCCAGCGAAACTGCACTTCAGTCCAAAACCTCCCATTTGCTTTTAGACATTGAATCTCACGTAACCAAATGAAAACATCACAGCCCCTGACCACTATTTCTGCAAAGCACAAATGCCGCAAGGTACACGATCCAACTGCATCAAACTTGAGCCCACACACTCCCCGCTCAAATACAGACAGGGTGTGCACACAGTTGGGAATCATGACAGGTACTCCATGGTAAAATACACCTCAGAGTGTTTGTGATGCTCCATTATGGAACATATCAGTCTAGACTGGGGTTATATTTTCCAGACAGCTAGCACGAAGATGATATCCTAGCTGTTTAGCCAATTTTTGTTTTTGCTGGAGGATGGATGAGTCAGCAGTAGCCAGCCAGCCACTGCAGTGCTTTATACATACTTGCATATTGATACTGGAATGTTTGTATTTGAGCTAGACCAGTAAATTGTCTGCCCCGTCTGATAGAGCTTTCAAAATCCCCCCCTTGCCACAGGAAACAACAGCAGCCTCTGATCTAGCGCCTACACGCTGAAAATGGCAACTTTTGATGAGGATTTGGATCACACAGTCACATAGTCGACAGACAGCTCGGTTATTTTTTGTGGCATTTTCTTTGTGGGGAATTAGCTATTTTGACAACAGTGTTCACCTCCTCTCATGCAAATGTTCCACCCGAACAGATCCGCTGGCCCTCAGAGCTCAATGCACTGCAACTGGAAGAAAAACACGTGCAAGGACACGAACGTGCTGCGAAATTCAGAAAACATTTTCATCCATTTGACAAAACACGCTCTGCAAAAAACAAAAAACTAACACGCACTGACAGACGAGCTACAAGTTTAGACATACAAAACAAAAGAACTGTTTTCAGCAGATGCAAATGTAGAGAGTGGGTTACCATGAAGGTATAATCTTAACCACAGGAGCCTGGGTTGGAGTCCAACTTGTGGCCACTTTGCACCATATCATTGTCTCTCTCTCTCTCTCTCTCTCTCTCCCTCCCTCTGACTTTCCGGTCTCTCTCTGACTCTCACTCCCATTATCAGTTGGTTATTAATGCATTCAACTTAAAAAGTCAGAATTGGGCATTGAACAATAGGTCCTGGCCAGGTCCAACACTTTTCATTGTCCTTTGAAAACACTTCAGTCAGTTTGTGTTGTAGCACTGAATTTGCAGCACGTTTATTTGCATGTCTTTTGTATTTTGCAGTTCCTGTGTTGTCAAATTGATGATGACCTTTTTTAAATTTGCAGTACATTTGTGGCATTGCTTGTGTTTTCTTGAGGTGGGGTACACTGAGCTCTCGGGGCCACTGTAAACAAGCTCTCCATGCCCTCATACCAGTTTGCAGGGGCACCATCTTTGCATCCCCGGCTTTGTAAACAGGCCATTCCCAGCATTTCCACAGTGTTTTGGAGCTGGGTCTACCTATGGAGAGTCAAAAATGAATTTAAAAGAAAAATATCAGGATGTAATGTTAAAAAACAAAGTATGTGTTCATGAATCATTGTTGAATTTTTATTATTGTCATATATATATATTGGTAGCAGCCTCGAGGTGGAGACAGGAGAATACTACCTTATTACACATAATATAATATTGTTATATATAATGTTATATGGATTTGTTTTTATCTATTTCTGGTCTTGTGTTCAGATTCTGGCAGTGTGCTACTTTTAGCTTGTTGCTGATTGAAGAGACACTGGTATCTGATGTGAAGATACCCAGGAGACAATGGTAATGCTCTGATACTGGATGGTCACTGTCATATTTTTTATGGCCGGTCTTATGACAATATCCGATAGGAGATGACAGAGTACTTTTATAAAAGATAAGCAGTTTACCAGTGGCTTTAATGATCAGTTTTCTCCAAAGTTGTTGTGAAGACTGTGTTGTAAAGCTGAGAGTGCGGTCAGAGGTTTCCCAAGACGTTTCTCTGTGACTATATCAGTCTCTCAAAAAGGGGTGATGTGGCAACTTTAGTGTTCATCAATTCAACAAAAACTAAAAGGCAGCCATTACGAGGTGCCTACTGGGAGCAGCTTTAAAGGGGTTTTTAAAACCACAATGGGAATGAATTTTGTCTACAAAGGTATACTGTGAGAAGAGAAGAACCTGCAGGCCAGAATAAAACCAGAGCCAGCTGAAATGGTCTTCTTAAAAGAAAAAAAGAAAGTAGGTATGCTCTCTCTTGATTGTAGAGGGCTCCTGCAGGAAGTTTTTGTTCTTCCTAGCAGTGATTCTCTGCTGCAGCTCTGACCAGGAGGCCTAAGTCATCTTGCCTGACCAGCACAGATGTTCCACTTTCCTCTTAATGAGGAGCCTCAGCAGGGAGTGCCAAGGCTGATAGAAGAGCAACCTGAAAATGGGAGAGTTAGGGTAGAGGTTGGGGGCGAGGGTTACTTGGCCGACAACCACAACAAATGAAACAAACACGCACAGCATCACTCAACAAGGATTACAGTACATGGCAGACTTACAGCTGATTCTGAGTTCTGTACACAGTCTATAGGCCCGAATGTCCTTGCTCAGTTTGCCAACGAGTTTGCTTAGAGTTTCTACATGTAAACAGCAAAATCCCTGTCAACAAAATGTGTTTATGTTAAAGAAAAATATCAAATCCATCAGACGTTTGTGCTATTTCAAGAATACCTAATCCTGGATATTGAAACACAAAGATAAATCCACAAATATTACAAAGAATTATGCAAAAACTATAAATGTATTCAATTATTGATCCATTTATTCATTTTTAAAAGATGCCTATAAAATGCCATATGATGCTTTGCACCACTATTAAGTTTAAATTCACAGATGCACTTTTTTTTTTTCAGATAAACAGAAATTATCACAGGTCCAAGTGCACAGCAGTTGAAGTTCGAGCCAGACCAATAGCTGGCTTGTAAGACGTCACCCGACTTTTAAATACATTGTCATGACTCACGTTTCAGCACAGTAAGAATTTCTCATTGAGAATAATAATTTATAGATTAGCAACCATGTGATTTTGCTGAAAATCAATAGCAGAGTGTAAATGTCACTTTTCTGATTCCCCTTTTATTTAAGTGGTCTTTGAAACGACATTTGGTTTTGATGACTAAAAGTAATAATGGCTTGTATTTTTGTATTTCAATATTAGAAGAACACCATGGTCACTGCAACACTTAATATTTTAGATTGACTAAAGACTCTGTAATACATCATGTGATCCTTCATCTACATTAGAGTGTGCTGTGCCCTGCACTTATTCATTAGATTGGTACCACTTGGCATATTTCAGTGTTAAAGAAGTGAGCTTTTTGACAGGGGGACAATTGGTATGCCTCTAGTCCACTGCAAATGGACAGATATCTTTCTTGCGGTGTAGTGAATTAATTTAGAAAGATTCTGTGGACCCTTTACATGCAAAAAACCATTTGGTCTCCATGGTTCAGAATATCCCCAGAGGTGTTCCTGGCCAGATGGAGAACAAACCCCTTTATTTGCATGGCATG
This sequence comes from Selene dorsalis, assembly GCA_900303245.1. Classification (NCBI taxonomy): domain Eukaryota; kingdom Metazoa; phylum Chordata; class Actinopteri; order Carangiformes; family Carangidae; genus Selene; species Selene dorsalis. The sequence goes on along the minus strand of OMNW01006741.1, from coordinate 149,338 downwards.
CTACACTAGCCTTCACCTTCCACAAGATTGAGATTGTGTCCTACCAAACAGTTGGTTAATGAGCTACTGTGAATCTGTGCCAACAGGAGAACTGACACATACCTAATATGATATTGAAAAAGATGTGTTGAGGGTACGTGTTGCCAGAGATGTGCTGGAAAAGCTTGTCCTCGCTTCATTCATTTCAAGTGATTATTCTCTTTTATAGAGGAGTTAGGAAATACTAGATATGTGTCCATTGCCAGATGCCCTGGCAGATGTATGTTGATGTCACTGACCTTTTCCACTTTCTGAGTGTAGTGTGCATTGGATACACAACCCAATGCACTACCTACATTGCTTTATAGCTACTTTAAATTAACAAGATTTAGATTATTATCCTTATACATCATAAATTCATTTCAAGCTAATCATTTGTCCTTGCTTTTTCTCATGAGATGTTTAAGAACAATAATAAGAAACGTTATTGAGAAAGAAAAGTGCAAATCTCAGTGTCCAGGCTGAGTGGCATTTACAACGTAGAGGTTATATTTAAGAGATTTATAGTAATGTAAAAATATAAAATATATCGAATTTTGATTCACGACTCATTCACATATACTGTGACAGGAAGGCTCTTTAATAACCCTTTCTCCCCATAGTACAATTACTGAGATCACAGACATGCCTTTGATAGAATAATGGTCCATGAAAGAGAGGCTGTCAGTGACCACATTGTAAAAGCGCCCACGTCTATGATATAAAGAACAATTACAAGTTGTTAAGCTTTGGAATCATAAATTATCACCATTTTAAGAAAGTTTAAATTGTCACAACAATAGCTTTGAATTCATTACAAAGCCAAAAACTTCGGTGACCTTCTGTTTTGCAGGAAAGTCCCAACTGGTCATTTTCTTACTAACATCACAAACTATGATGAAAGATAGGTCTGTATTTCACCTTCTCCACCCTGTGACATCTCAGGTCCAGGAGTGATATCGAAGAACAATGTTCCTGGACGTGTTGTGACTTCTGCACAGAACTGTGAAATCTTTCACAGAGAGGGAAATTACTAATCACACAATGAATGCTGGGAAAAACAAAACTGAATTTACAATAATTGCAAAGTCAACCTTTTTACTGCATACAGCAGAAGAAGAAAAAGTTGTGAAGATACAGAATAATAAGTAAATCTCATACGGAGCAAGTAATAGAAGTAAAAATCATGTTGAACTGAAGTTCTTTAAAGTGCGTACTGTAAATCACAGCCCCATTTGGAGAGCTGGCACCTAGTCTAATGTTCTGAAAGAGATGGCACACAGATAGGCAAGAAATTATTAAAATGTAGCAGGTGTTCAGTCTCAGTATGAGATCGTGCCCCTTCAGTGAGCAAAGATCTCAGCATGCTAGTGATATTCCACTGCTCAGGGCAAAAGGTGTTTTTTTTTCTTCCCCTTTAGCTTTGAGACCTCTCTTTCCAGCCCCGACAGCTGCATCATAAAAAGTATCAGCAGGCACATAGTGGTATTAGAAGTTTTACCTTCGCAGTCATTAGTAGCTTCAGACATACCGGTGTTTAACCCCTGAATGCTTCACAGCAGGTAAACATACACAAATATGTTATAAGCAGTAACACAGTGCTGGAAGAATACACATTTTATATGTAATATCCAAGGGCATAGGTTTAATTGTGTTCAATAATGTTTCTCAAACCAGATTTATATAGTTAATATAAATACATTTGTTTATTTGTGTATCTTCTGATTGGTGCCAGAGCTGCCAGTTTATGTAGGGAACCAATCAAATGGCTAAAGGCAGCCTGTGTGTAACCTCTCTTCATCCACTTGACGTTTGTTTATCTTAAGTGCAGGGTGACAGCCGAAGGCGACCTAGATGAGTGCATCTGCATCTGTATCAAGTCAAAGTACTCTTTCATTTAGATTATGACAGCAGGGCAGTGCAGGACACTCTTAATAGCAGATGGAGTGATTTACTCAGTTAGTAGCTGTGAAATAAAAAAAAAGAAAATGCTTGAAAAACATGTTGAAAAGCGGCAAAAGCATTTGCCAGTGGAAATAATAATTTTTACTGATGAAAAAGTGAGATTTCTTTTTATGTTGACATATTAAATCACAGTAACTAGCTAAGGTACCATAATCTCTATTATCTAGTTTAGGTTTCATTGCCTATAGACACAAAGAGGACTCAAAAACAAACTGCCAAACAACTACATTTTATGTCTTGTAGAGGCAGAACAACAAATTCATCATCTTTTCTTCTCACTCTTTGAAGGCAAACCACCATTTTAGCCCTGGTTTATCTGCCAGCTACTGAAAAACATCACGTGTCAGAGCAGTGTTGTGGTCATCAGCATTTGCAGCTTTTTTTATATACATCACATAGTGCTATTTGTTTTAATGGCAAGTTTGAGAAATATTACGTAATGGACCTGTTAAGTTCAGAGTATAGTCGGGTTTGTCTTTTGTTGTAGGTTGAGGCGATGAAGTGACATGGTTATGAAGTGTAGATAATTTAACAGGGACGCACAATTGGAGCGAACTGCTGTTCCACACATTTTTTCTCTCACTTCTTGTACACTTGGCAGATATCTGCTGCTTTTACAAGTCGACAATCTGGTTGAACATGAAAATTAAAAAGTCACATATGAAGCACTGGCTGCAACAGATTAATAAGTGTAGTCACTAGCCGCTGTTGTGTCCTTTGTAAATCAAACTACCCCAGTTAATACAACTAAAACTGTAGAAAAAGAACAACTACTGTGAACACTGTCTAAGCCAGAGAGTATCTGTGGTTAAGTACTTGCACACCCTTGTGAGAAAGAGGTTAGTGGCTTCATTTATACATAATGTATAAAAATAGACTGTAACAGCTGTACAGTAAACACACTTTAAATAAACTCAGTATTTAATCATTTTGTGCCTTCATTGACGTTGCTGAAGAGGTGGTCCAGGTGTGTAGCAGTGGGGTAAATTGGTTGCAGAGGATGGTGTTTACATGCAAAAAAAAAAAATAAAAAAAAGATTTCCATTCTTAACCCACTTATTCCTGTAACCCAGTTTTGGGGCAGTGCATGCAAAGGACTCATAAGCAACATGCAGTCCTTGAATATAAGGAGCACATCTACGGTGACTCATCTGACATCTGGTTGTTTCTGTGTTTCTTTATTAGTACTTGTTTTTAATTTCCTGAATTTATTTGTTTGCTGCACAGAGCCGGTGATAAGTGATGAATGTTTTGGAACTGACAGCTATATTACACAGTTATCATCCATTCATCCGATAGAATCTTACACGAGGCTTTATTTTTGTGGCTGTGTATCCAATAGACAGAATGTAAATTATGTAAGAGGATTTCAAAAACAAACCCAAGATGTACAGCAACACTCCATCAAATTCTCTCTGCAGTGATGGATCAGTCTGGCCTCTCTTCTCTTCTTTTCCTTTCGTTTGCTTCCTTTTTTCCCCCCTTTTGTTCTGTGTCAACGCAAACTACCTCACTGTTGGAGCATTTTTCATATCAACAAAAAGTCATGGCAAACACATCACATGCAGCACTATGGTGTTGGTCAATAATTACCTTTGCATTAGGAGGAAGCTCCTGCTCTATGAAGACAGGAGCCTACTGTTCCTTCTGACAGGCTGTTTAGTGACCACAGAACAAAGCCATTTGAGGTCTCTTTCAGTCCCGCTGTTCATTTTTCTTGCTTTAAATGAATCATACATTTACAAGAATTATGTTGGAGAGTTCCTATAGTTGGTGGATATATGACTGTGAACTATTTTAAGTGGCAGGTTGACAGCTTAGCATGTGAGCCGCAGAAGATGAAAGATCATGCGGCGTTCATCTTCTCGAATTGCTGTGCTTGTGTACAACCATAACCCATATTCTGACAGTAGTCACAGTGTTGATTCATCACCTCTAAACCTTTATGTGCAGATCAAGTGACAGAAAACTGGGAACGATGATGCATTTAGGTTTCGACAAGAAAGAATCATCCACACATTAGACGATAATTGATGTCTGATGTGTGATGTAATGTATGGCAGCACACAGATGACACTGCACACAAAAGCCCATAATCTATATTGCAAAAGTGGTGGGCAGCATCATATTAAATGACCTCTTTCTAAGAAACATTGGGCTGACAGCAACTTTGATAAGAAGACTACAGTCATAAATGGAACGGCCCAACCCAAATTCATGCTGTTAAAATGAAGACGTCACTCATATTTCAATTGAAATGTCCATCAAGGTTAGCTCACAATCCACTCGGGATTACCCACAATTTCTTCTCCTTGGAGACATGTACTGGCGGGAGCAGTGATCACACACTGAAGCTCCAGCCAGATGATGGAATGACTACGTGAGCACGCGCCTTGGGTATCCCTCTCTGTACTCTGTCAAAGAGAAGCCTCCAGTCACTGCTTAGTGGCAGAAGATGCATTACATTGCAGTGACATTCGAAATAGTCCCCGAGGTGCTCCACCATTGCTTTGACTGACAGACCAGCTTGCGAAACCTGTGCTGTCCCATAATTCACCAGATGCTCTGTGCTCTCTGTGGTCTCATGGATTCCCCCTATTCTTACATCCCAGGATGCACAGAGCTTTGTCAGTGTCACTGTCTGGCTTTTTTTCCCTTTTCATTATCATCACGCTAGTTGTATTGGAAATCTGTCTCTCTTCACTGTAAACATAATGATATACAATACAGGTTATTAAGCTGGTTAAAATGCACAGCAAGAGTTGCTTGGAGATCTCCATCCAGTTGTTAAGCAATTAATCATTCTACAAATCTTAACGATCAATATCGCTGAGCTTCATGTGACTAGAAAACAGACCAAACAACAAGCATCAGCTTCCAATTGGTTTATCTACCTGAGCAGAGAAATTTATGGCCGGGTGCAATTTTCTCTTCCGCCAACTGTGGTTTACAGTAGATTTTGAAGGCACGACAATGACAAAAAATTGTTGCCATTACAGGGCATTATATAGTGTTATCTCCCGATGTGTGGTATGATTGCGAACAGCACAGGAAACCCTCAGACTTCTATGGTGACCTTATGGAGGAAATGGAAAAAATGACAAAGCCAGAAAATGGTATGAATCATGTAGCAATCAATCATTCAGCCATATAATATAATATAATATGAAATTTAAATTGTGCTTCTAATTGTGCTATATTTGAACAAACTCAAACTGTTAATACAAATTGTCAGCTGAAAATTGCCATTCAGTCTGAGCCAAAACCCATTATATTTCAAATGCTGTGTATTTAACTCCAATTTGAAGCAGTGGGTGTACCTTAATGAGACAGGGAAACAATAATGACGCTAACAATCATTAAAGAGTTGTTTTATTAACCCATTGATGTCTGCCCGTAGCAGCTTTAATTACGTGTGGCAGATGGTTCTCTACAGGGACAGCACAGTGGTTGTCTATGGGAGTCTGAGCTTGGGAGTTTGATGGTAAAGTGCTCGGGGAATGGTATCTCTGTATTATTGCTCATAGTGCGACAGATGCAATGGTGGCCGCATAGAATCAATAAGATGGACTTGTTTGCTTGACCTTGATGTTGAGGTCTGAATGTCATGTCTTTTAATTTTAGTGTGAATTTATTTCAGTTCAAGCAGCTGGATCTTTCTGACTTGATCTGAATCGATTTTTATTTAGACACATTTTTTTTATTATATCGTACAACTTTAGATCTACCACAGATAATTTCAAAGAAGGGTGTTCAGACAATGCACACTTAGTGTACTGAGTTATGTTCATCTGTAATACAGTTCAATACAACAGCTCTGTCATAAAGTCTACTGTTATTATTACCTTAATGTTTTGTTCTTCACTTCTGTTTTTACTGCTACAGATGTAAGTATTATGTTTTATTCAAGCAACAACAGCATATGACATCACTAATTAATTAGTTAGATTAATTAGTTTGCATAAAAAAACTATAGTTTACTATGACAAGATATTGAGAAGGGATAACATCTCACAATTATGTTTTCAGTTTGTAATATGATTTTTTTTTTCTCTTTTTGTTAGGAATCATTTTATCCAATATAGCATTAGTTATTTTCATTCATAAATTCATGTTACTTCAGCCAACCAAGTCACGCAGTTTGATTTGTTCTGCTGGAACCATCACGCAGACCACACCAACCACAAGAGGAATACCTCTGCCAGGCAGGACATTACAGTTTCCCAGCTGCCTTCAGAAGTACAACCAAACATCCATGCTGATCTGCTTAGCCATCCTGCCCCTCAACCCCCTAATGAACAGGAGCAAAAGAGCTCTTGGGCTTAGCCTCTCCCTCTTAGCCTAACTTAACAAGATGTCCCCCTACTCGCTTGCTTTTTCTCACACACACACACGCACATACTCAGTTGCACACACAGAGACACACCTCCCAAACCCCAAACCACTAACCCTCAGACCAATCTGTCTGTGGCACTAAAGTATTATTAGACTTACACACTCTCAAAGGGGAAACAGTGAGTGCTGAGAGCTGGAAGATGAGATATGCTACAGGGGCTACTAGTTCCATTAAAATGGCATTCACTGGGGCCTTTGTTATCATCGGCCCTGACGTTTTCAGGGTGTAGTGGGGCTTGCTGATCCATGACCATCTCATCTATCTTTCAGGATTTGAAGGAAGTTGGTGTGAAATTGACACCAATGAGTGTAGCTCAAATCCATGCCAAAACCAGGGTGACTGTGTGGACGGGGTCAACAGTTACAGGTAAAGAGTGTTATCTATAAGCAGCTTTACATTCAGTAGGAGGCAAGAAAATGTCAGGATTTGTAAAGATGGACTTTGAACAAATGCTAATCCACAGTAGAAGTAGGAGAAACCTTCAGTTCTCTGAAGGTTTCAGTTCGATTGGATTGTAGATTACCTGGAGCTAATAGATTTATTCTGAGATCACACTCTTTCTTCATTTTATTGAATAGATGCAGCAACGTGAAATATAAATAAAGTATAACTGATAACAAAAAAATTCTACCTCAGTCTACTTTAGGTTTAGTTAAACTGTCAAAATCCATACCTACTGTATAGGTCTCTGTACTGTATGTGCTATCGTGCCAAATATGATGTGTAATTAGCATCATTAAATTGGTTCTTATTGATTTTTTTCACTCTGTGCATGTGCCAGTAGGAAACAGCAAGATCTTCAATTTTCCATCGGGGACAAAATATCAATATTAGTGATTTTTCTGTTCCAGCTGTGATTGTAAAATGGGATTTGCTGGCTTTCACTGTGAGGAAGATATCAATGAGTGCACCTCCAACCCTTGCCACAATGCTGGAATTTGTGAAGACCTTGTGAATGAGTAAGTATGAATATAACAGTTTTTTTCCCCTCTGATTTTGCATCTGATTCATTGTGTGTGTTTTAAGAAAAGGAAATATCAATGAAGACCGGCTGGAATTAATTGACTGAGTTTGTTTTGAAAGGGGAATGAACATGAATGTTCTTCAAAGAAACAAAACTAACAAAAAAAAAAAAAAAAAAAAAAAAAAAAAAAAAGGAGGAGGTTGTGACGTTCCTCTTCAAAGTGTTCTGGTTTATGTACCAAGCCTCACTTCATCCTTGACACACATAAGCTGCTATTCTAAAGACAGAGAGTGAGTCCAGCAAGAACACATCATGTATCTAGATTGGGGCTTTACTCCACTGGTGCTTCTCTCTGCTGTGCTTAATGGGAGCCCCGGGGCTTCCAGGCTTAGTCGGACAGATGGGTAGAAAAGTCCCAGGGCCAATTTGAGTCCTAAATGGTTTGTCTCCAGTTTGTCTCCCGTCATGATTTCACTCCCATGTGACCCGGCCCTGCTCAGAGCGCTCCTCTGATTGCACAGTCCAGGGAGTTCACATCAGGTGTGTTTTAACCTCGCTGCCCACCACGAGCACTACACACACCGCTATCTCCCGTCTCCCTGACCCAACAAGCTGAGCAAGTCCATCTGTACTGCGGTGATGAATCAGACTGCTGTATACTCATTGAGCCTGCGCTGTCTTATATTTATCCGTCCTTTTCCTGAAGATTCTGTGAGTCTGACTCTCTAGAGGTTACACAGTCACTTTCCATCTATTTATATGCAGGACGAGCTTTTACCTGTGAAACTAAGCCAACTGTTATTGACCAACTTGACTGTAAGCAGGTGTTGGTGTGACAGATTGCAATAAAGGTGGTGTTAATTGTCGTAGCAGTGTTCTCTCAGACCTTTCTAACCTTTAAAGTTTGCATAATGAGGCAGCAGTTTGTCCTACATGGGAATGAAAATAGACTTGAGCGCACCGCAGGAACTTGATATGCTGCTACAGGTTTACTGATGGTAGAATGATGTTTGAATAATCAGAAGGTGCGGTTTCTATTGGAACACAGAGGTGTCTAATGACATGTTTTCTAATTATCTCATTTAGAAACAGCAAAACTGTCTCTGGAGGTGTGTGTCAGGGGATATTAGACCCACCGACAGCTGCAGAGAGGGATTTGAATTGAGTAAACTGCACAGATTAAACTCCTTCCTTTTTGTAATAAGTCATCAAACATAATTCAAATGAAGTTGCTCACCGCAAAAGTTAATTGCTATCATATTGTTAATTTTTGTGTGAAGAGTTTGAGAGTGAAAAATAAGTCTTAATCTGCACCTTAGCGTTTCTAGTGCTTCCTGTTTTTTTTTCTTCTCCTCTGAGCAATTATTTCTGCAGGAGTGTGTGCAGCTTTTACAGAGAAAAATGATTCTGCTCAATTTAAAGTTACTGTAAGACCCGAGCATGTGAGCGTCCCTGTCTGACACATTGGTCTGTGCTGCATTTCACTTTATTTCCTAATGATCAGGTGGTCTCACATCTTCCTTCCAGGTTCCGCTGCATTTGCCCTCCTGGTTATTTTGGAACGCTCTGTGACCTGGATGTGAATGAGTGTGAAGTTTCACCTTGCCTACATGAGGGCATCTGTATCAACACGCCCGGGGGCTTCAAGTGTGTCTGTCGCCCTGGATACTCAGGTAGCTCTTTTGCCCTTAGGTGACATGAAGATCAATATGAGAGTCTAAAAAGCTTATCATGACTGCAGCGGCTGCACACTATTGAGGAAACTCTGACACAGATCTGGCTTAGTGTAAAAAAAAAAAGCATCACAATGCTAGCTTTTAATTAGCCCGTCTGCCTCTGCAAGATACAGTGGTTGCTTTTCAGTAAAGCCAACAAGAGATAAATTAATGTCACCAGTTTTATCTGATGAAAACTTCTCAGTGTCTGTTAGTTGCCTTTATTTCATTTCACCAGTGTCTTTAGCCTCACAACGCCATTGTTGTTTTACTTCAATCCATTTGTCTTATTTTCCACCCAGACGGATATCGAGCTATTTTAGTGCGAGTGTGTGTATGTGTGAGTGTGTGAGTGCGCGTGTGTGCGTGTGTGCACTATCTAAAGCCAATTCCTGTCAGGTACTGGGAAGATTAATTTCATTTGTCTTCCACACTGTATCATCAATTTATCCTTCCCCAGTTGAGAGAGGGGGGGAAATCTCTGAGGTATTGCTACTCTGGAGAGCAGAACCTGACACGCATGGCCCAATTCCCACAGAAGCAGCTTTTATTATTAGGCCTACGCACAGCATAGTACAAGTCATTACTTTTTCTGTTGCTCTAAGCTCAGCTGAGGAAACAGGGTTCCCCAGGAGAGTGAGCGGCCAGAGGATACAGTTTGGATCGGCTCAAACCGACTAGAACTCACACAAAATATTTGCTCTGGTAACACGTGCAACTTTTTCTCAAGAACACAAATGGGCTCCCGGTGCTACTGTGGCTGTGTGCAACTTCTTTCTTATTCTAAATTGGCCATCTTTGGGTGATTCATCACTTTATGTTTTTACAGCCTGATTGAAATTGATTGAGATGCTGCTCTGCCTTGATGGCATGATGTGTCATCTCTACTCTCAACGAAATATTCTAACTTGTCGTGTCACTTGATGGTATTAGAATATGATTTGCTCCTGCCACTGCTCAATTTGGCCTTTTTCTTTTTGTTTTCTTGCATATCGAATGCCAAAATTCATTCTGACTCTCAAGCTTGATGCTGCCTACCATTAAATCAGTCTGGTGTTTTATCTACACACTTTGGTGAATGTGATTAAGCCATGATGACACTTCATTCCCATTCACTACCCATATTGAATTTCCATACTAGTTTTTTGTTTTGTGAGCCTGTCAGTGTATTTGTCTTCTCTGCTCCTTCAGCAATCTTTAAACTTTCATATAGAAGCTTCCTCGTGTAGCAGGTTTTGCCAAGAAATTTTCTCAAGGCTCCAACTATTACTCTATTTTTAAAAAAAATGATTTTTCTAGTTTTCTTTCTTTTGCATGTAATATGTTTTAGCTTTGAGAAATAATTGAAGCGAAGAAAATAGATTTTATTCATGTCTCTGACACTTTAAACAGCTTTTATCAATACTTTTCTTACCTTTGTAAAATTCTGTGACCCATTTTTTTTTTTTAAGTGTTAGACTAAACAAGTACTTTTTCATCTTTCTTGCAGTGCTCCTCACTTCTTAGAAAGTCAGGTGTCAGTATTCATCATTTGTTTAATAACAGTCTTTAGCTATGGCTCTCACCTAATAGCGTGTAATTACATTTTATTTTTATATGTGGCGTCAGTTTGTCCTCCACTGTGTCGAACTGAGAGATGCACTCATTGTAAGTCTGTTGTGGCAGCTGCTAGGATCTCAGCTGTCTTATCACTCTCAAGGTTGTTTGGTTTAAAAGGCTCCGTAATCCTAATAATGTATTATTTTACTGTACATAGGCACCGTGTTCTGTACTGTGGTCAGAAGTCATTACAGTGACATGATTAATGGGTAATTGTGTTTATATAAATCATGGTTTAAGCACACTATTCGTCACCTTCTGTTTTCTCTTCTTCACCCATCATTAAGGAGCACGTTCCCTTGAGTGATAGTACAGTGCAATCAGCACATTGTTGCAAGCTGCCTCAGTCAGCACATTGTTGGATGATGATGTTCTGGCCCCCACAGTGTTGTTTTGATGTTAAGGCTTCAGTAAATTCAGTCCTTTGCTGGGTGAACTGTCGCCATTATTTCCATCCCTAACTTGCCTCCTCATTTGCTTTAGAGAAGCATTATATATTTAAAGTGAATGGAATATCATGTTCCTCCAGTGCTAACATTTATTAATACATAATAATTATATATTTATTAATTGTATGAATTAAAAACCAGCTCATATTACAATGGAACAGAGATAGAACATGACTTAATACTTGAAATATGTCAAGTATTTTCTTAGAAACAATGTTCAAGTGACAGTGTGTCGAGAAATAAGTCAATCCACATTTTAAGTGCACAATTAAGCTGTAAGATGCTTTGTATTAGCTGTATTAAGCTGCAGCATTATTCAATGTTCGATATCTTCTAACCTTTACAGCTCTGTCCTTTTAATGTTCAGGATACAGAACCTGAAGTAATATACAACCTCTGACCTAAATAAGACCATCAAGATACATCATACTATTAAGTGTCAGCATCACTCAATGGATGATGTGAAACACATGTGTCATAAAAATGTGTGTTAACTGACAAAAGGGATTTTTCTTCCACCCATCTGACCTCGTTTCCCTCATCACACTTCTGTTTTACATTATCTACAGAACTATTTCTCTTGCAACTCTATTGTTATATTTGGTTCAAACACTGCTTTGTCACTTATGCTGTCATGAACTGAACTTCTCAGCTGTCACTGAGCTTCCCCTCTGACTAAATGAAACAGCTTATCAGCTTGGGGACAAGAAGGGAACCGTTTTATAGTCTGTTACGAGTGAATGTGATGGATTATGTATACACTAAAGACAGTTTATTTATTCTCTTTCATGATAAAATACTGGAGCCAATAAATGCATTTGTGCTCCCACTGTCACTGTATTTCTTTACATCTGTGTCAGCCGGCAGATAAAAAGCCAGCCAAATGATTAACAATGGGTCGGTCATCATTTTTCTCATTTTTGATCTCTCGTTTCCTGGAAATCGCTAGATTTTAATGGTATTAAAAATCTTTTTTTTTTAACCACTTAAGCAAAAAAAAAAAAAAAACATCACAAAAAATTCATGGATATAGAATTAACCATCATCCACTCATTTATTTTTAATTCCTTAGCAAAGTCATTACTGTGGCTCCCGCTAAAGCATTGCTTGCGATAATTGAGACTATAAACCTCATCAGTGTGTTTTCCCACTTGTGGTATGATTTGTTGGCAGGAGGAAGTCTAATTTTGACAGTTTCTGTTATCTGGTGTTTTCCTCACAGCTTGAACTCTCAGCTCTCCTTCATTTCTTCTGTGATCTCATTGCTATTTTTGTGAGGTCTACATGAATAATGAAAATCATCAACTCCCTGAATAGAGCTGACTTATTTAGCAAAGCTTCAAGACTTATCTTAAAGTGTGTGTGATGGACAGCACAAGGTGTAAGTTGTTTTTGAGGATAATTCATGCGTTCCCTTCGACTCAGCACATTTGGTGCAGCACAGTTTGTGTGGAGGATTGTGACTTCATATACACGGTATTGTGTAGTCACAGCTGTTTGGATATACAGCTCATACGGTATACAGGTATGACACACTTTTCCATTAGTTCAGTGCTGCACATCACTGACTCCTCTCAGGGACATTACAGGAGAAGGCAATCGGTGCAGCATGATCAGCTGTTTTAGTCAACTATGTTTATATTTATGAACAGAAATTATTTATGCTTGTCTCATTAAATACTGTTTCTGATGGGGCACTTTTCCCATGCAGTTTTAGTTGTTCACGGCGTTGTGCTTTCGCACAACGTTGAACAGTAATAATATGATGCCTCAGACGGGGGCACCGTTTATGCTGGGGTTTTTGCACAGCTAGGAACAATGATAATAATATGCCTTACATGGGAGCACCATTTATGTTAGAAAACCTAAGGTGTCTGTTACACATGGCTCCATTTATGTTGTGATTGTACGCTGCCTCATACAAGCAGCAATTAATGTTATGCTTCACGTCCATAAATGTTGGGCTTTATCTCACATAAAGGGCACTATTTACAGTGCACTCGTGAGTGTGATTGGCTATCAAATTAATAAAATATTGATATCGAAATATTAATAATTACTATACAAAAAATAGTAGGATTTAATTTACATTAAATCCTCCTCTGGGCACCAAACTTGATTAATAATTAAGTTGATAATTATAAACAAAATTACCTTATTAATAGTAGCAAAAGTTAAAGAATTTAAGAGTCACTACAGCGTGGAGGTTGGCAAACTCACTCTTGTACAACATTAACAGACAAGCAATGTTTCAAAGGAAGTTTATTTGGACACAATAGAAAGACAATAGAAGAATGAAGTAACACACACTAAACAGTGTGAAATAGGGTGTGTGTGTGTGTATGTGTGTGTGTGTGCATGTGTTTCTATCTGTGTCTGTGAAGTGGGTCAACCACATGTGATGTGGGGGGAGGTGAACAAAGGTGTGTTCCTTTGTCCAACATGAAGTCACAAGTTCTTAAGCCACAAGTCAACTGACTATGAATAGACCAAACAACAAAGCTCAAGTATTACTGATTTGGATCAGTACATACATTGGCACAGTTGAAGCATTCTATACTTGGTCAAGGTGTGCGAGGTAAGCTAACTAGGCCCAGTTACATTACCAAGTCACATGAAGAAGAGAAGGTGCTAGCTGATGGTTGAAATCTTGTGGTTGCAAGGTTGCAGGTCCTGATGTGGCTGTAAAGTCCAGTTGTTGTGTCCTGGTCCAATGAACTACAGCTGTCCTAAGGAGAGTCCTTAGTTATCTTTGCAGGGTTGATTGGTTGCTCTGCTTTGCTTTGTGGCTCTGTTGTTTGTTAACTCAACTAGCAGACCTTGTGTCGTGGTAGTTGGCCCTTCAGTCCTTTAGAATGCTCTTGTGTCACTACCAAGGTGCAGTCCAGTGGAGGCCTCTGCCTTGTGCAGGCCTCATGGAGGTTAGAGAGCTGCAGAGAAGAGCTGAGCTGCGAGGAGCAGCAGCTCCAGTCGAGATGAAGAGGAGAGCTGCGAGGAGAAGCAGCTCCAGTTGGGGGGAGAGATTGGAGAGGGGAGAGCAGAGAGTGAGAAAAGGGCATTTCTCCTTTAAATGGTCTGGTGACATCAAAGGTCCTGGGCCATACAGTGACCAATGAAGGTTGGAAGCGAAGATTTCACACCTAGATGTGAAAAGCTGAAGGATGCTGAGAGACTGAGTTCAATGACTTTCCTTTGTCCAGGGGATAAAAGAAGCCATGCGGTCTTCTCCGCTATTTTGAATGGGCTGTGGCCCAACGATGGATAGTTTTGGTTTTAGTGGGGTATCTAACTGTGATATACCATGTGAATAGAACTTTGTTTGTTCTGCCCACAGCAGTCAAACATGAAATGAAAAATCCCCAAACAACCTACATTTTAAGAAACAATGTCTGTATGTACAAAAGAAAAGAAAATCCTCATACCAGCTTTCACTGGCACTTCTTTGTTAAAATGGATACATCTGTGGATTTACAAAGAAGTACACTTCCTAGAAGAAGTGCTGCTGGTGAACTTTTTCAATACTGTAAGCACAACACATGAAGTTCCGTCATCTCCAGTCTGATTTGAATAGAGACAGAAACCACACAATCTTGATTAAATAGTCCACTAAAGATGCCATGCACCTTTACATAACACATATCACTTCATTACAGGTTTATGACTTAATGATAAATCTATTATCAATATTCTTGTTTTTTTTTTGTTGTTGTTCTTTTAATTTTGTCTCGCAGGGTTTACAGTGTATATACGTCTTACAACACACAGCTTCTGATCCTAGATATAAGTTCTTCTGTGTCATCAGCCCTGTCTGTCCTCTAAAATTCAAATACCTATCTGGTTTAAAGCTTGGTTAGAACTTGCATTTGAAAAGAAAATGTCTGTCTCATGCCTTGTTTATCCACTTGGCATTTATGTAGAAGCTGGAAACAGAAGATTAAAATGAATGCCAGTGAGACATCACCATGAGACAATCATCACAGTCATGAGAAACAAGTAAAAGCTTTGAATTTTGTGTCTCATAGCAATCCCTTTTCACTAAAATTATTCAAGGTAGACTGCCACAAATAGAAGAATGATATTTGAGAAAGAGGTGACCTGAGGAAGGAAAAAAAAGATTTGAGCTCAACAACCCAGCAATCCTTTAATGCAATGTTAGTTTACTGCGCACAGCACGATCATGTTTACCATCCCTGCCACTCTATGATCTTTATATCAAAGGTTACTAAAGAGACCAGAGAGGAAAACATGTCATGCTGGTGAGGCAGTTTTATCTGGACAGTTTGCTCACTGCTGCACAGTGACTTATTTTCCCCTTAAATGACTGCAGTGGTGGTTTTGTATGATATAATGCAGTAACAACAAAGTGTACTGCAAAGTGTAATAAAACTAAACTCATTTAATTGATTTTCAGAGAGTTTAGATTTAGCCTGTTAGTATTTAACACGTTTTAGGGGTCCTTAAAGGAGCTGTTAAATTTGTGTTAGTCTTGTAGCCAATGTTAGCGTAACACAGCAGTTTACATGTCAGTTTGTGGGTTCATCATGAAATTTCATTCCTACACCAAGAGATCTCTCTATTAACAGAAAATGATAAATTATAACACAATCTTTTCTTCTACAGAAGTTAGCATGCTAACTTGATAGCTCTGGTCTGTATTGTCACTTCACAGACAGTATCTCACTGTATTGCCTGTCGCTGCTCAGAGAGCCCATTATAACCTCTTGTATTATGAAGACGGTGGTTGCCAAAGCTCTTATTGAGCGACATTAACTGCCGTTAACTTCTGGCTAGAAAACCTACAAACAACCCCTTTAAGTTTTGAATCATTCTCTGAAGAGGGAGAGGTATATAGACTTGACACAAGGATGTTACGAGAGGGACATAAGTTGGATCGGATGGCGTGTACTTTAGTGCAGTCAGCCAAAGCACAGTTTTCATCTTTACATCTCTTGACAGGCGTATGTAGTATATAGCCTACCATAACCATAGACTGTAACCCATAGGAACTCTTTAAGGATAAGGCTAATGTTTCTTTTTTATCACAATCAACAAATCAACTGAAAAGACAAATAAACTATGACTTCTGACAACTCTTTGTATACACAGACTGACACACATTTGATTAACTGTGCTACATCCAAGAACTGGTGAAAACATGAAAGCTCTGGTGCATTTTGTCAGCATATTCCCTCAATGTATCAAACATTGAGAGTGCAGTGTATTCCTCTCAGTTTGTGAAGCTAACAAAACAAAACATTGGGACTGTGTCCTGGAGCATACAGTGATGTCTCCAGAGATCCAAAATAATGCAGAGTGCAGAGATGTTTCAGAATTATCAAAACCAAGCCTTGTTTGTTTAGTATACAAAGACTTACATAGTTGTTTCGAGCATAAAAACTCAATTGAACCCAGGCGACTTTTAGCTCTGAGTTCATATTGTTGACTGCACCCCACTACCGTACAGTATATATCCCATTGTATTGTTTGTAATGTGTAAACAGTTTGCAGAAATACTGAAACTAACTACTTCTTCTTCTTGTAAGTTGTTGTGCGTTTGATGTTTTACTAAAATACATTTAATTTCCTAGGGGCAAGATGTGAAGTTAACATCGACGAGTGTCTTTCACACCCATGTCAAAATAGTGGGAGATGTATTGATGCACCTAATCGATACTACTGCTCATGTCCTGATGGCTTCACTGGGCTCCACTGTGAGACCAACACTGATGAATGCATGTCAGCGCCCTGTCTTCACGGGAGGTACTGATTTTTCTCCGTCACTTCAAACAGAAACCCTGCACATTGTGCCAAAGTGGCGTGGAATAATTTTTAATTACACTCCTTGCCGCCGCAATGAGTGGAAACATACAGTATGTCACATGTGCTAATGTGATGCATGTACAGGTTGTCTCAGTCATCTCTAAATTACAGTCATTAATTCTGTTGATGGGAGAAGCACTCATTCATTCAAAAGATTGTACCTCTCTCAAAGGATTCTGCATAAACTGTAGAGCAAAAGACCTGCATATATGAATGCTTTGGAGTTCATTGCAAACTGTTGTATAATTTTGATGAATGAGTTCTGACACCATCTGTTGTGGCCTCCTCAGCTGCGAGGATGGGATACAGTCATACTCCTGCCTGTGTGAATCTGGATGGACTGGCAGCAGATGTGAAACAAACATCGACGTGAGTTGAGCTTAATTAATAAACCTGCTGGGCGTTCAACAGGGGTGTCAGGAGAATTTTCTAATCTTTGCGTGGTATCACTAATTCTATTGATTTTTCTACACGATAAGTCATTTGAACTACCAGGATCATGTAAGTATTGTACAAACACCTGATTAAAAGAAATTGCTTAGTCTAATTGATTTGAACCACAGCTAGCGCTGGACTCTAGAGATAAAACGCTGAGTTGCTTACAAAGTCTTTGTGAGCATAAAGTTGAATGAATAATCTGCTTTTTAACTACTAGGACATTCTTCTAACCCCAAAATTACAGCTTTCTTTTTTTCTTTAAACACGCATATGTGCATACATACATGCATACATGCATTAACATTTCGTTTAATGGTTATATGTGTCAAATATTTAATATTATTAGTGCAGTGCCTGACCCTTGTAAATGATTGATGTCTTTTCATTTACAGGACTGTGCTTCCAGTCCCTGCTTACATGGAGGCTCGTGTGTGGATCTCACTGATAAATATGCATGCTTCTGTCAAGATGGTTACACAGGGAAAACCTGTGAGACTGATGTGGACGTCTGCAAACAGGCCGCCGTTAATGCCTCGCTGTGTTTCAATGGGGCCACCTGCCTCGACGGCGAAGGATCAAATTTTACATGCAGGTGAGTTGGTCCACTGCAAGATGTCCTCCATTGTTTTGATGTAACGAAACTGAAGGATTGTCCCTGGACAGAGTCATACTAATAAGAGTTGACTGGAACAACATGGCATGGCGAGTCCAGCCTGCACAGATGGTACACATCGTTGTGAAGAAGAAGAAGAAGAAGAAGAAGAAGGAATTTTTATCCAAGTAGTTTTCACACACACACACACACACACACACACATAGGAAATCTGGCCTCTGCATTTAATCCATCCATAAGCAGTGAACACACACACACACACAAGCTTGGAGCAGTTTGGCAGCTGCACTGTGGTGCCCAAGGAGTCGCTTGAGGTGGAGGCGGAGGTGCCTTGCTCAAGGGCACTTTAGTCATGAATGTTCATCCACTGCTCCCACCCATCTCACCTCCTGCAGTTCGTGGGATTTGACCCAGTGGCCTTTCTGTCCCAAACCCACTTCTCTAACCTTTAGGCCTCAGATGCCCCAAAACTGTCACAACAGGCCTGGCAAGCTCTTGATTCCTCCACATGCTAGGGCAGAGTACATGGGGCTGTGCTCAGAGCTATGGTACACTTAGCATTTAACTTAATTAACTATCTAAAAATATACTCTTTATATAAAGAAGTTAGAAGGTGGTCTTTTCTTTTTTTTTTATAAACCTTTCAGAAACTGAAAGTCAAACATACAGAGTGTACGCAGCGGATTAAACAGTGTTCTTTTCTGCTTCAGTGTGATAAGTGATCTTATGTCCACCAATGACTCTTTTCATCAGCTTTTTAATTTTAAACCAAGACAGTTGGAGAGCACACTCATGAGCTGATGCTAATGTGCACTTAATTAGCCAAACAGCCAACATCTGATATTGTTTGAATGGATTGATGGATAAATAGATAGATAGATGCTCTAAATTTGCAGTGTCACTGTTGCAGAAATAGTTTTCTTCTCTAATTAAACATGCACCTCATCTCACAAGATAGTTGCTACACCATACTGTATCTGTTTATGTCTATACAGTAGCAGTCTGCCAGGTTGGTTGCAGGAGAATCATTACTTTTTAATTGCTGACACACTCTCCCTTGAGTGATGAAGTGTATCTGTATACAAGGTGTGCGTAGTAAGAGTGTGCAGATTTGACACAGCGGCTCCCTGGATTCCTTGTAGTTAATTACACTGTCTAACCTTGTGCTGATGTGCCGCTGTATGCTCAGTGTCATGATTTAATGTATCCCAGACTACCCTGACTCCAAATAGGTTGCTGCTCTTCGTAGTGTCATACAGTGTTTTGCTGCATAGTACTCTGTAGTGCCACAGCTAAGCATTTTTTCCCCTAATGTCTCCTTCATTGTAGGCTCACTTGTATATATATTACAAGGAGGCAATATACTGTGCACACTAAGGACAGAGGTAGTATACATACACCCTCTGGTTATTAATGTCATTTAGTGTCCTGCTGATCTGCAATAGGGTGATTGTGCATTGTCTGCACTTCCCACTGGAGGAGGGTTTTTTATTTTTTTACTTTAATTTTTTTTTGCTGAATTTGAATTAGATGTTTACATAGGGTAAAATTTGTTACGTCATTGGTTATATCTATGGAATGTTAACTGTAATTGGCCTAACTGATTAATTTACAGATGAAAGAGAATTAATTATAGATGGCAAGCCAACATTTTGGCTCTCAGCTGTGTGGATACATTGTGTAGAAATGCACATTTCTGTCCTACCAGTGGCGTAAGGTGCCAGTATTTTATCTATATTTACAGCACTATGGCTTTGAAATCACATGAACAGATTTTCTTTAGTGGCAAACACATTTTTTTCCACTTTGATGGAGAGGGTCTGGTTGGGCTTGTACACGGACTACTGGGTTAAAATATAGAGTCGGTCATGCAATGGTTTCTTGGCTAATCTCCATCTATAATACTTGAAATACAGAGTGGTGTTTTATCTGCATGTTGTGTGTGAAGTGGTGCACATTCAGTTCTGCACCTGTTCAGCAAATGGCCTCAAAAGAACTCCATTCTCTCACTATGTTGGTGGTCAGCCAATAGGTCATGCATGAAACCTTTGTTGATGTTACAGTGTTGTAGGATTAAATCAACTGTACCTCACAGATCTTAGGTTACAAGAGAAGTCAGAGGAATTTTAGCTTCATGAATATAGCAGGAGTTTGTTAGCGTGTATTGGAGCAGAAAATGTGGAGAATGTCCACTTTGACTTTCATGTTGTATACTGGTGTCACCTTTTCTGTTGTCAAATGCTCCAGAAGATGTTTACAGAGTTAGAGATCTGGTGACTGTGAATTGGAATCACATGCAAGTCATAGACCTTGGATTTTCTTGGCCTTATATGGCTTTGATGCTTCATCAGGCTCATTGACCATCTGGAAAATGATTGTTCTACAAAACTTAAACTTAAAATGACATCTGCAGAATCGAATGCTTCTTCTTTTTGCTCAAGGTGCAGCTTATCCTGTGCAAATTGCTGCTGCCGAAGTACTTTCTCTCTGTTTACCTGTGGGTTTTGCGCATGACTGAATTAATCCATTTTGTTTATCTTCACCTCTAATTAGGTCTGATTCCAAGTTTGTGAACCTATCTTGAGTTTTCAACAGTGACTTCTTTCAACACACATAGGGCCATACTGATTCAGTTTTATGGACTAAACAATCAGGACTGTTGGCTTGAGAGTGTGCTGTTAATACCAGAACTTCAAAGCACTGTGCTATGAATGTAACTATGTAACTATTGGTTTGTAAATTTATTATAAATAGACCAGTTGTTCCGAAGGTAGAAGTACTATGGAAGTGTAAAAATCCAATATATCATACACGTATGTTTACCCAGCAGGTGGAAAATTAATTGTTGAATAGGAAAATGCAGTCTAGTGTATAATGCATTTTCAAAAAATAAAGAGTGGGAGTCAACTTATAAAAAAGTGAAGAAATATGATATCAATATTGATATAACTTCAACATGGAGTTCCAGAAGCATTTTATTACTAGAGGGTCTATTGTCATTTTTCCAGTTTTGATGATGTCATTGTTAAGTTATTAAACTGTTGCAGCGAAACCATATTAAGAACCATACAGATGACACTCCAATGAAAAGAAATGCCTTTAATAAATATAACAAATCTGACAATTGCGAATGTTTGCCCCACTGCAACGCTTAATCCTACAGTAGCACACAAACAAACTGACTGTGCAATTTGTATTTATGTTGTTTCTGTTTTTTTCTTATCTCACATCATGAGTCATTACAACAGTGTGAGCTGTTAAATTGAGCTCTCTATCACCTGCTTTATCGACTCCACTGCTGTGTTTCTCAACTTTCCAAAATAACAGGTTTTGCCGCTCATAATACAGTTTGAAGTAAGTAGCAACAGCTGACACAAATAAATAACTAAAGTCGTAGTACTTTTTGATGAATAATTGAAAAAAAAAAAGACAGTTTGTGGATATAGTGTGTCAGACCCACAAGAAGGAACTGACAGCGCTGTGAGACAGCCTCACACTTTTCAAGTATGATGTGTTTTCTTAGCTGTCCACCAGGTTTCATGGGGGATTTCTGTGAAGTGGATGTTAACGAATGTTGCTCAACTCCCTGCCACAACGGTGCCATTTGCCAAGATCTTATTAATAGCTACGTCTGCCACTGCAGGTCAGGTGAGTCACTCAGACACCCTGTGGGTTTCTACATTTCCTATTTAAAATAAGAAAACCAAAGCAACTTCTTACCCGATTTACCAGACCTCTTACAAGAAAGTGTTGTTTCTCATGAGCAAGAGTACTAAAATTAAACCTACATGGCATGTCATTTTTTAATGGAACAAGCATGTCATGTTCTCACTGTGCCCCAAAAGCAGCGGAGTGCAGTTTAGCATATGTAAACCGTCTTAATACTTACAGAACGCCCATATTGGATTGAAAGGGGCGATATACAGTGTCACTAAAGGGTACCATAATGCCTACATAGTTTCTGAGCCTCAAAGCCATTCAAAAGTCATCCACTTTTCTCCGGGGAGAAATTTGTAGTCATACAGTACTAAAAAAGACAGTGATAAAAAGACGATACTGCCCGGGCTCATTAAAATGTATGTGGCATCTTACTCTTTAGTGAAAGCCTTTTCTTGTCTGTGTGTATGTGTGTGAACCCAAAAAGAAGCAAATCAATGTAGGAGAATCTGATTGATATTCACTTCAGAGGGTGGAAGTGGGAGAGCCTGGGCTCAGCACGGCACTCTGTGGGCTTTTGTTCCTGGCAGGTTGGACAGGCCTTCACTGTGAGGATGACATTAATGAGTGCCTTCCACAGCCCTGCAACCAGGGGATATGCATTCAGAATGATCCAGGCTATGGCTACACCTGCTTCTGTCGTCCTGGATTTGTGGTGAGGCTCCCCACCTTATTCCCCATCTCCTATCCTCGCTCTCTCTCTCTCTCTCTCTCTCTCTCTCTTTTTTTTTTTTTTAATTAACCTTTAACCTTTTGCACTCTCAACTCTCATGTCCTCTCTCAGCACTGTTTTCCTGCACTGTTAAAATTGTTTGATTTTCTTTTACTTTTTTGTTGTTCAATGTCTAATAATCATTTTTTTCCCATTGTTGGAGCAGCAAATCAGATGCCTTCCTCATACCAAGAGATAAATAACATGGCACATTTTTTTATATTTGTTACTACTACTACTGCTACTGCTATAGATAACTAAGCTATTCCAAAAATAGTTACTTGGGGAGGGAATTTTAATGTTGCACATAAAAATGAAAATAATCTGATATGACCTGTCAGTTATCAGATGCTGTCTTGTATCACGTGGCTAAGACAAATCCTTCATTTGTATTTAGTTACATAATATCTTGCCCCCTGCTCAAAGCAAACTTAACTGTTCAAGCAAAGTAAACATAAAATCCCACATAGCATCTTATCACACAGCAACAACACATCTAAAGGCTGTTTATATTACATACACAGGGGAAGAACTGTGAGCACAACTATGATGATTGCCTGTCGAATCCATGTCCAGAAGCATTCTCCTGCGTAGATGGTATCAACAAGGTCAGTTGCCTGCCTCCTGTTACGGATGCTGTTCCCTTGGCGACTGTAGTCAAGAACATCACTCGTGGCTCCACACCTAGAGTGTCAGTGCCAACACTCAGCCCGGTACCAACAGCTGAGCAAACCACAGGTACAGACCACTCTGTTCATGCCTGTCTGTACTGTACATGCAGTGATGAGAAGAACTGCTGTATTTCTTGAGCTACATTATTATTTCCATTTCATGTCAGTTTATGCTTCTGCTCAGTCACAGTCTTGAGGAAAATATAATATTTTTTTTAATTGTTGGTAATTCAAGTTAAAACTTTACATAAGAAATGAGCATAAAATACAATGCACTATATAGATAATTGCAGTGGTTCACAAGCTTTTTGAGCCTTTTCTCATTATAAATGGGATCCCTTGTCACATTTCTGTGAGTTGATGAGCAGTTTTGACAAAAAGACATTTCCTGTCTCACAGTTTCATCTCAATAATTGTTTGAGGTCCAAAGAGTGAAAACAAAAAGAGTAAAAATCAGAAAAATGAAATGTATGTGTCTGTAGCAAAACTTATTTTGTTGTACTGTATTTGCTTAATTATTATTATTATTATTCCCTTTCTGCTCCATTAATCATCTTAGGACCCATCAGATTTGTGCAGTGACCTAACTATTTGTATCCAAAGTAGATAGACCATCTCCAACGTAAAAATGCTCTTTACACATGGTTACAATAATAATAACAATCTATTTTTCTGTAGAACAACTTTTACTTTAGGTTTGTGAGCGTATTTTGTTGCTGGCACTTTTCTACTGTACTGTGATCTTGCATGCAGAACTTTTGCGTGTGATGTATTTATTGAAGTGCTACATTCACCTCAGGATCTGAGTACTACTTCTTCCTCTACGCTAATGCTGCAGTAGCATCCAATGCAGCATGGTTCAGCTCTTAATTGTTAAAGACATATTTACAACTTCAAAGGCTGATTTCACTTGTGCTTCAGTTTACATCATGGTTCAATTTTTTTAGTTGCCTGCATTCAAAATGGTTGTACCAGCCCTTGTACAAAAACCTTTTTTGACGTATGAGAAAGAGCTTAGGCCTATGAACCTACAATACATGATTATGAATAATACATATGTACATGTGAAACGGACTCTCTGATACTGACAAGGGACTCATTGTAATGGACAATTATTGTGTGACAAAAAATAACACTTATAACCTTAATGATTGATCAGCTGAAATGCAGCAGTGTATCATTTTAAATTATTGCTCCTTAGTCATGTCATAGCTCCCATTACTGTGCTATTACCTCCAGTAGCATTATATTATGTGTTCAGGAAAGTGACACTAAATTATGTAAACTAATAAGCCACAATCAATTTGTTTTGAAGGTGGTCCAGGGATTTTTTTTCTTCTTCAAATTGTAAACCTATCCTTCCCTTGTCCTTGCTACCAAACATTTTGCTGTACAAGGGTTGCCAGTTTCGAATGAGGGGAGGCTCCTGCCGAGTTGGTTCTGCTCCAAATGTGATTTTAGAGCCTTTGCAACATCGCAGATGAGGATGTATTAAGTTTGATTGAGAGATTGTCATAGTTTGTGCAGCTGCAGTTGGAAAAACAAATCCTCTTAAAATCTGGATTTGTATTTACCATGTAAGAACAACAATAATTCCAAAGAGTTATACATCCAATTGTTAGTTTGGGCTATATCCGTTAATGCTAAAATGACAGACACAGGACAGAATATGCTGTACATTATTGGGACTGGGTTCAGTCATCTCTGTGAGAGGTTGAATTCAGAGCACTGGGCAGACTGTTACTCCTCGACAGATGAGGTCTGTCTACCTTTGAAACTGTTCACAGAGCTGTAAAACAGACCTATTGAACACAGACGAGCTTGAACCAATTCAGTGCGACACTCTGAAAATCACTGTGGGCCAAACATAATGGAGTCCTCCCCGCTGCACCTGATCCAGCCCTCATCCGGCACATATTGCACTGGTGTTTAGAGGGTTAAATCTACACATAAGACACTGGAAAAGAAAAACAAACCCAGCACCCATGCACTAAGACATATCTTTTACTCCTTTACACATAAGTGCATAATCAAAGTAAATAAGTTTTTAAGTGAGAGGACCCAGAAACATGAGTTTATCTAACTAGGTCACCATCTAAACACATGCAGTGCCCTTGGTGCTGCTTGAAATAGACTCAGACAGTGCTCCTTTAAACCGAAGACTGCTCCACAACCTTTGAAATGTACCAAGTCAATAGGAATTTAATCATGGGGGAGAGAGTTAATGTGCTACACTGACAGTGGAGGATTCAGTTTCTCAATAGAACATGTGAATTTGGTGGATCGTGTGAATCTTGACTTTTTTTTTTTTTTTAGACAATACCAGAATTTTGAGGTAAAAAAATAAATTCTGTTCAGCAGAGTGGCAAACGTGTATACAACAGATGGAGGTGATTGTCTTCTGGGTCTTTCTTTTCCTATCACTGCACATGCAGTGCTGAGCTCCACAGTATTTTAGCTCTACAATATGAGAGCTGATGGGAATCTAGAAAGCACACTGCTGGTGGAGGGGAGGCTTATACTAGTGCTAAGCCATGATTTGGTTGACTCTCCTTGGAGTGATCACTGCAGCACAGGTGAAACTGTTATCTTCTGCAACCATGTGTAGCAGAAATGAAATTACTTAAGCTCCTCAAAAAATCTGCTTGATGAGTAAGAAGTTAGCCCCAGGGTCATTTTGAACACGTTTTGGGTCAGTCACCTTGTTAACCTCCACTTTAACATGCAAACATTTCATGTCCTGTTTGTGTTTGCAGTTTTTTTTTTACATAGTTTGTTAATGACTGAGTTGGCAGTATCTGATGTAACAATTTTGATATATTCAGTGACACAACTTTGCCTGTGAGCTATAATGACATTTGCATGATGTGCATAGTTATGCATATTCATGAGGAATAAGGGCGGGTGAGACAATAACAATAAAAGAAGTGTCTATATTTGTCGTTTTCAGCTGCAGTTCATGGCCTGTTTGCTCCTGTACAGTAACTGTCAGTACAGGGTGTTGTAATTTCATCAGTTATTTTTAAAACCAGGCAACAAAGATATTATTAGATGCTCGATTTGGGATTTAAAAAAACAAAAAAAAAACATATTATATTTAGGATCTGATTCCTCTGAATCTGCACTGTAACAAAATTCAACAAAAACCTTCTAACATCACATAGCTCCAATATAAGACATTTTTCTGCCATTGTGGTGGGTGCAGAATGACCTTTTGCCTTCCCCCAGGGCTCTGAAATTGCAAGAGTCTAAGAATGTTCCTCAGCAGTATTTTATCTCTGTCTGTGACAAGTTCAATCAGTCAGTCTATTACCCTACCCAATAAATCAGGGACAAAACAGGACTTACGTCCCTTCTTTTTTTTTTTTTTAAATAAATGGGACATTAACTCTATATCAATTAAATCTCTCCATCCAAAGTCTGCACTCATATAAATTGATCTTAAGTTCACATTTCTACAAATATATTTTTCTAGTGGAATATCTTTAACCTGTCTGACATCCCCACGCGGTCTGTGCTGCAACGTTACGCTCCACCCCTCCACGTTACATTAAATATGACTTATATCAATTTTCTCACCTCTTTTATGGACACGTATTAAGACTGGTCCTAATTATATCTGATCTGAAAGATTTATATCATGAAATATTCCCACTGAGACACCTTATTTTTCTATTTGAAACTGAAAAAGCTTTTGAACTTGGTACAAGAACAAAGTCCTTGGTCAGCGTTATGTTACCAGTAAAAAAAAAAAAATGGTGAAGCTGTGCATAACAATATATTGGAAAGCGAAAAATATAGGATACAGTTTATATTGCAGAGATTTACAATTCAGATTTAGTCCAGCTAGTTCTTTGAGAGTTGCGGATGAAAAATCTGGTGTGAGAATCTAAGGTAGTGGTAAAAACATGAGACCTTTGAAGGAGAGACTATAGCTAACTGCTAATGAGGCATGATACTGCCTCCTGGCAGCAGCCTCAGACTGCATCAAAGACTACATCAGACTAAACAAGGCTTTAAAATTAATGAATAGCTTTGTCTCTGAGGGGTAATTTTCCATCATCAGCATTGGCAAACCCCATTGTCAGGAGTGAAGGAGAAGACAGCACAGCATTGTTGCTGTGTGCATTGATCCTCATTAATTCACAGATCACAGTGGGTCTGCTCCTGATAGTTCTTACTTTTTTTTGTCAGGGGATTTTCCTCAGGGTATTGGTCGTATAGCTCTCCAGAGAAAATGGGGATATTTAGGTTAGCTTGTTTGCCAAATGCCCTGAGGGGCCCCCTGTCAGATCAAAGGGGGTCTGGCCTATTAGGACTTGACGGGTAACAAATATTGATAAAGGTCTCACTTGCAGCTGCCCGATTAATCATGGCAACAACTTTAAAGGAGCTTTGCTGATTTCTCTAGTGCAATAGTGTTTTTTTCTAGATAAGAACAGACAGAGCATGAGACAGGTGCATCCAGGAATGCTTTTCATTTTAACAGGCTCCCCCTTTTGACTTTTCTGCAACAAATTGCTGTACTTCCTTCAAATGAGAAATATATTGAGCATGAGCACTCCTAATGCTTCCCTTCAATTGCAGTCTGAGTCAGTCTTTTAAGTTTGTCTGCGTCACTACCCCCAATAAGCTGGCGGGCAGTGGAACTTTTACTGAAACACCCCATAATTGCCCATTCTCATGGATGATATAAACCAAGTTATTCCACTATAAAATGAGGCATGTAATAAACTTGTATGAATACGTTCATTTCAGCCAAGACTCCTCTCTCGGTTAATATAGTGCCATTTGCACGCTTCACAGCTTTTTGGCAAATAAGAGTATTTACAGTATGACTGTACAGTGAGAAAAGGAAAAGCTGTGATGCTACCAAGAGCCCTTTAAGCTTTTTGTTCTGCTTTCAAAATACAATTATCTCCTTTTTGCTTCTGGTCTCTCACAATAAATCTCCCTGCACTTGCGTTAGTCTCTTTAAGCTGCATCCCATCTATTTTGCCAAGGTTATTTGATGGACACAAGTCAAATTTACATTTTTCTTTCTATAACGTATTGAAGTGTGTGCAACCACAGAGTAACAAACCACAAACTTCACACTGACGCCTCCATGGTAACAGGCATCTGCCCTGCTGAGGTGCTCAGAGCCAAAGTCTGAATCTTTAATAATTCTGAGGGTGCTGTTCTGTACTTCACTGTGTGCGCTGACCTCTCCATAAAGGAAGTGAGTGAGACTTCTTCTTTCAGGGATCAATAGAAGAATCTCAACAGTTTCTACAGTAAAGATGCATAAACTACACAGACTGACTGACTCACTTTTATTTACCCGCCCCCTTCCCATTTCAGCTTCTCTGTCTATATTTATGTCCTAGATTCAAGCTATATTCAGTACTTCGGGAATTCATACCTTGAGTTTGGGGGTATTGACCTCAGCGCACTCAACAACATCACTGTGAGATTCCAGACCCAAGTGGCCCAGGGAACTATATTTTATGTGGACCAAGGACCTGCTAATGGCGATTTCTTTTTCATGAAACTCTTCGTCTTGGATGGGATCTTACGGGTAAAGCTCCAGTGAAGTAGTTATTATTTATTATTGTTTGTTAAGGTTGTAGCGACTGCATGAATAAAATACTCAGTTTACTTATGAAACACAGCTGTTGTCTGAATTTTAAACTCTTTTCTCAACAATTTCAGTACGCCTTTTGCTGCAATGAGGAGGAGGCGATCACACAGATCAGTACATTAAGTCGTGTTGACAATGGCGCACTTCACATCGCTAATATCAGGTATGTTCCTTTTGGAATTTATTCCACCTCCTGAATCTAGAGTGGGTATGTTAAGGTCTGTGTTGTGGCCATTTTGCATCCATTTTACACTGTATACATTTAAGAGAAAAAAGGCAAATAAGTTACTGTTGCACTTTATGTTGCTCTTAATTTATGGAATGTGTTAACATAGTTGTCAACCCTGATGCACTGTGTTATGTATGTGCTTCAGGCAAGAATGTATCTTTTACTGAAGCAAAAGAAACACATTTGTAATGATAAGCTACCTAAAGGAGTTTTAGTAATATACAAATTTTGCTGTACGGTATCAGGTGGTATTAACCTGATCCTTGGTTAGCTGTTCATTTCAAGTATGGCAGAATATATTTTATAGAAGGGCTATAATTAATACCTGGGGAGCACATGCAATTGGCAGGAATCACCAGACTGAGAATTTAGATTTTATTTCAAATGGGCAAATAGGCTTACATTTTAAAGAACTAAAACAAACGTCAGAATGTGCCTATTAAAATGCATTAGTGATCACTGACCATGTTTTATTGGCTGTTCTAAAGTCTTCATTTGCAGTTTTTCATTACGAAAAGATTAACAAGCAAGAGCTGAGCACAAAATCAATGTTTAAATGATTTAAAGTGAGGCTGTGGCCCTTTAGTTATATTGTTCCTAAGCCCGTGTGCAATCTTGCTGCCAGCCCTTTCCATTATGTTCTGACATGAGAAAGATTGTGGTTTCGTTTCGAGATACAAAGTTTATTATGTATGAGCTGGAAGCTGAAATAAAGCAGCTAATGTTCAACTCATATCAAATCAGTTTACTTTGTATTAAAAGGGGAGAGTATAGAGACTTTTAAACAAGGCACAAAGAGGCTATTTCATCTTTTTTGTAGCAGATGCTCTGTTTGGGCAGAGATAATAATAGACTGATCTTAAAGGATAAAATTGAAAGACTGAGAAAGATATAGATTGAGATTTTGTGAAGGTGATCTCTGAAAACAGGTGAGTGCAGATAGAAGTTAAGGTACTGAAGGTGATTACCAACATACTGTGCCAAAGGTGAGCAAATTATTTCCCGCTGAAACAAAGCCGACTGGGATGGTTGCATGTTTCTTGGCAGAAAGCTGCACTGCCCTAAATATGCAAAGTGTGTCCAGAAAGTCCAATCAGCTATAAGGGGATACAAAGCTCCACCTCTGTTTTTTTCACCCTTGCAAGAAAAATAATACAGCAGTATGAATCAATCATAATGTTCTGTACCAACCCCTTGGAGACATTGCAAGAAAGAGAGCTGTCATAACTAGAGCATTGGTAGTCTGGAAAAAATGGTTTCTGGTGTCACAAAGCAAATTCTCTGTAATTGTCTGATGGCCGAGTCCGTCCATCTTTGTCTGATTTGACCCAGAGCTACAACACCATGGCCATCCTCAACGTCACTGCCTACCTCATTATAGACTTTTAATATATCTTCCCGTCAAAGACACTTTTCAATATGTTAAATAGAAACCCAGTGGGGCTGACTTCTCAAGGACAGTGAGCACAGTGCCCTCTGGCTGCTGGCCAGGCCGCTCTGGCAGACTGCTTCTAAATTAACCGCTTCTCCACGCTGGCTCTAGAGGAAGGACTTATGCAGCTCGGAGTTAGTGCCCCGAGTGTTTAGCCGGCATATGCAACAGCCTGCAAAGTACAGGCTTAACAAATCAGACTTGATTGCTTCACGGACCTCCTAACTTCCACTTGGGGAACAAGGGGTATCAGGAGACACTGGAGAGGAGACTGTGCATCTGTGGCCTGAGTACCCTCAAGCTGCAGACGGGTAGTCCAGAATCTGCACTTAGGTAATTATCTGCCCTCCCCTGTTGTTTCAAAATGGAGAATTAGTTTTTGAAATCTATGAATGGCTGTGGGGTGGGTCCAAAATAGTTGTGTCAAGGCTCATAAGACACCCAGAGAAAACAAAATGGAGTTTAGCAGCAGCTGCAGCAGCAGAAAATGATTGTGATAAATAAATGTATCAGCAAAGTAAACTAAACAATTATACATGTTTGCCAGAGTTTTTAAAATCTTGGCATCCAATAATTTGCCCTGCATCTCTATTAGCAAAATGGCCAAATGCGTGTATTTATAACAACAGACATACATTGTTTCTAATGTCAGAGCACATATTAGAATTAGTGATATATTATTATCTGCAATAGGAAGTTGTTTGTCTCAATTGCAGTACTTTATTTAGAGCTTCGTAGCTGCAGTAATAGATTTATTTGAAGTTATTGTTTGAGTCATAGAAAACTGTTCTTTTGTTCAAACTTTTTGGTGTCGTACAAGCCGTAACATCAGGGATAACTCAAAATTGTTTTCTTATCACGGCTACAACAGTTTCTGTCTGTTTCATTTATAAGGATATAACATATAGACCATTTTCACAATGTTGTCTCAGGTTTTTAAAGAGAGAGCATAGAGATTTGTATTCATAATAATAATTGAAAGATCCCCTGGTCTAACACATTTCTTCTGTTAACACCAGATGACACTTAGGAAACTTTTAATTTAAGCCACAAGTGTTTACAATCTTTCACAGGCAACACCTGACCCCTTGTGAAGCAGAGCTAACTCTTTCGGGACACCAGAAAATCAAGAGCTCGGCAAGTAATTACTGGTTGGGACACATGATCCAAAGCACAAACCACATCTTCACAGGTGGTCTGCCTCAACACTACCGTCCCAGTCAGGTAAGACTCACATTGGCTCTTCGGTTCCTCCTCTGCCTGCTCAAATCACGAGATTCTGGGAGACACTACAGTTGAAACCAATGTTACATTATACGTCGCGAAAATTACATCATGATAAAAACTAATTGTCTGTTTTCTTTCTTCCCTTAGAAAGCAGAACCTTTCCACAACTACACTGGCTGTATTGAAATAATTGAAATGAATAACCGGAGGAGCTTTTACACATCTGATGCCATCACTGGCAGAAATGTAGACCAGTGCAGGTAAAGTGAAGGATTAGCACAAATTTCTCTCTTTTTTTATCTGTAAAACTCAAAAGAAAATGGATGGTAGCATCTATGGATAATTTGATCATTTCGTAGAATACAAACACAAACACATTTTGCTTTGTCTGATTTATTGATTAAACCCCCCCCCCCCCAAAAAAAAAAACACTTATTGTGACAAATAAC
>OMNW01006741.1:97444-117281 GCA_900303245.1 Selene dorsalis | reverse complement strand
AAAAAAAAAAAAAAAAAAACACTTATTGTGACAAATAACACTGAGCCTCCATCTCCTCTTTGGATGCTGAATTACTGCACTTAATGGGTAGGATTAGCTGCACAGGAAGAGAGCTCATATTTTTTTTAATCCTTAAAAGCAAATATTTGATTTAACATCCTCAAATGTTGGTCTAATTTTACAGATATACTCTGCATGTCATTGAAGTCACCACGACGAGCCCCTCAACTCTGGCAACTCAATCAACCACGCCCGAGACAATCGACACAACAACTGTGCAAGCTCCCACACAAACACCAACTCTGTCTAAACCTCAAGTTTGCCGTGACGGCGTGTGCCGCAATGGAGGAACATGTCATGAGCCGCAGCTTCCTGGTGGAGCTGTGCCTTCCTGTCACTGCCCACTTCACTTTACTGGAACTTTCTGTGAGAAAGGTAGGCCTGTAGATTTTTCTTTTTTGGCAGTGGTTCCCAGTTTTTATACATAATATATAAACACACTCACACACATCCACACACGCACCCGCGCACACGCAAGCAGTGAAAAGCTTAAAAAACTACTGTACTGTGACCTCCACAATGGTATCATCAAGAGCCAGCCAACAAGTTATGTTGGTTAATATATGCTGAGCCTCTTTGGCTAATAGGTTTTACTGTGAGGGAGAATAGAGTCAGCTGCATTAGGAATTTTGAGTGATGTGAATTATTCAGGATATGATTAATGAAATGAAAGATCCATATAAGCAGCTTGAACCATTGCCGTGTGTCCATGTTCACCTCCAACGCTCGCTGTGAATGAGAGTGCGACCTTGGAGCACTCGCTGAGCATTCAGCTAAAGCTCTCATCCCTGTCCCCTACAAAAAAATATTTATTTTGCACCAACCACTCCAACACCAGACAGCACAACTCAACACACATACTAAGAAGTTTCAGTGCACTTATGATGTAGCCTCTGACGTGTCTCTCTACCCCTCCTGCCATGCGTGATGTGCTTTGACAGTGAAGAAAACAGGATCCTGTAGTTTGCTATTGTTGTCGATCTTTGTCGGCGACAACAGCGGTAACACAAGAGTTGGGAATTAATTGCATGTGTGCTTGATAGAGCAAACCGAGCTGCTCACAACTAAGAGACATTTTAGATGTGGCGTTGTGATAGCTATGTTCACTCCACTGCACTCTCGCCACAGCATATGATTAATCCACCAACACGGATAGTCTCTCAAGCTTTGGACACCTCCACATGCTGGAGTGGCATACGCAAGACTTTTATAGAGTTTGAAGGGTGTTTTGTTTTTCCCAGCTTTTTCAAACTGAAAACGTGTGCAAGTGTACAAATGTTTAAGTAGAAGTGTAAGTAGATTAAACTACGTTTATGTGTTTGAATCTGAGCTGCAGTCATTAGCCTGTTCTGATAAACTCCACCCACAGGAGTAATAAATTGTTTCTTTTAAGGCCAGTGAGCATATAGTCGACAACTAATTTGAGCAGATAGAGGCTACTTTCAAAATAAGAGTATTAAAAAAACACTGTCCATGAATAGCACATCTCCTACTGTGTAGTTTTTCAGTTCAAGGAGAAAGAGTTTGTGGTAAAATCCTGCTCTTTATTGATTGGTCTATACTTCAGCCAAAGTTGCCCAGAAAAGCTTTATGTTTCCCACACATATAATGTTCACCACAAAAGCCTTCCGTCGTCTTCCACTGTAAGTTCTATGGTATCATGGTTGTCACTTCTCCAGCTGCCTCATCAAACTGATAGTAGCTTATATAGTTAGCAACAATTGGTTAATCCTGCTAGTGGCAATTGTCATTTCATTGCCCAAAATCCATGGTCAAGGCTAAAAATAAGAAACCGACTTTTATGTAATCTCTGTTTCAGATCAGATAGTGTATTAACTAAGCTATGAATTTTTTCAGGTAATGTGCCTATGTAACTATGTAAATTGGAAAGAAGATAAATAACCACTCTTTCATGTGGTTATAACCAAATAACATCAACAATTAGCATTAGACAGGAAAGTCAGGGAGAGGGGATGAGCAAAGGGCCAAGGGTCGGATTTGAACCTGGGTCGTTACAATTAGCCTCGATGACACATGCACTCTACTAGGTGAACCATTGCAGCTCCGTACTGCTGCCTGCTGCGTTTTCTCACAGCGCACAGAGGTCGTCCGTCTACTGCTCATTGATAAACTTCACCAATCCGCTAGTGGCCCATAACTAGTTTGGCTTTACTTGACATTACATTATTCACAGCAACTCATGTGCCACTGTTATCACTGAAAATATGGTACATATACAAAGAGAGAACCATGAGGGCGTCCTGCAGGTATCATACAGGACAATGAATTATCCCGTAGGACTTTTCTCTAGCTCATCAACAATGGTTAGCCAGGCTTCCCCCTTTTTTCCCTCACTTGCTCCCTTAAGTAAAACACGCTTCTCTTCCACTGCAGCTTGTTTTGTACTGCACTAACAGTTCTATCAGTCATGGGGTTTTAAATAATGAGTTGTGAATAACAGTGGCCACCAGATGTCACATGTGTTATATACATATTGGACCTGGGGAATATTTCAAGCAATGGCAATTGTCATTAGCATTACAAAAGCTTTCTATAAAGGAAGCTGAATTGATTTTCACCTCTGTAACCCTTGTGTATGATGTAGGCAGTTTGCATAATGTTGTATTTACAGAATACATGGACATCAGACAGACTGCTGCACAAAGCTAATCATTAACAATCATTAACATGGCTCAAGTAGCCTGCGTGCACCTGACACCCTTACTTGACACCTCTGCCATGTGTTCTAAAAATGCTAATTTACAGGTGTTTAAGTAACCCACTGAAATGTTATTTGTCTCCCCAGGCACTGTAACAAAATTGATGCTATTTATAAGACTTCACTCTCATTTGTTTTTCCCATGGGAGACAGCTACGTCGAGGAAAGCGGTGCCCCCCTCTGCTTACATGACAGAGATGCTGCTTTGCGAGACCAAATATTAAACATGCTTTGACCAATCTCTAAACAGCCATTACAGTAAATTGATTATGATTTGTTTATTGAGCCATTCACCTATTTATTCATTCCTTTATTTCTTACATTCAGCATTCAGGTTCAGAGAAGGGTGTGTAACTATGTTGTGTATGGAAATATTATCACATGTGACTGCAGCACATTAGACAGCTGCATGATTTTATTGCTTTCAGAGCTTAATGCTAGCTTTTCTAATTCAAAATAACTCCTGGCAACCAAAAGCCGCTTATAATGTGATAACAAATAGAAACAGTAAATGTCATTTATACTTGTAAGATGAATCAGATGTTATGTTTGATTTGATAATAGATTTGCTTTTTTTAAGGGATGGGATTTATTCTCAGCCTTTTCCTTCCCTGACCATAAAAGTAAGTTCCTGCTTATCCCTCAACTTGTCACACTCATAAAGAAGTGGCCTTTTAGAGTCGTTTTGCTGAGTTTGAGAAATTGCTCCCCCTCAAAAGCAGTTCAGTCTCTCAGGTTCAACAGAGTGCAATCTCATATGATCACTCATCCAGTCACATGCTTTGCAGCACCAGCTCTGATAGCCCGCAGACAGAGTCCAGGGGCTGTTTACATGCAAGTCTGTGAATGTGTATTGCTACAGCAACTCTGCTGGGTGACAACCTTGTCCTCATATCTTGTTGAATTAAGTAACAGCCACAAGAGAAGTATAAAGCAAGTCACCCCCTGTGCTTAGCTAATTATAGATATGTCTCCCTACCCAGTGACTAACGATGTGGACTTGTTTGTGTCCTAGATGAAGTGCTGACTGTCATACAGCATGTATCTAAGATGAAACTTAGGTTAAGCATTTGTCTATGCAGCCCTTTATATTTCTGACTAATATGTTACTGATATAATTAGTAAGTACAACATGTTCTAATCTGGTGAGTGGATCATTTGACGTAATATATAAAATGAAGAAGAAACAAAGGCTTTACAATCTGCATTAGATATTACATCCCCTATCCCTACAGACACCAGTCTCAGATTAGAGAAAAAGATACATAAGTATTAGTATCTTGAACTCCAGTACTATAGACGTGTATATTAGATTTGTTATTTAACATAGTCAATAGAGATGAACATTGTTACAGAGGAGGAGGAATGCAGTAGATGTAATGTGTTCATAAGCGAAGCTAATTTGTACCCTGGACAGGCTTATCCACAGAAATTAAAACAACAGAATCAGTAGGCCTGGTTCAGGACTGTGCACATGTAGTATATAGCACATGGCTGTGTGCCTGTAATCTACATGA
Organism: Selene dorsalis; assembly: GCA_900303245.1. Lineage (NCBI taxonomy): Eukaryota > Metazoa > Chordata > Actinopteri > Carangiformes > Carangidae > Selene > Selene dorsalis. The sequence goes on along the minus strand of OMNW01006741.1, from coordinate 112,985 downwards.
ATAAATGCGTAGGCATACAGGGGTTAGATTTTAGGTACCTGCGCTTTACTGCAGTATTTCCATTTTATACTACTTCATTCTTTGACTCTACCACATCTCTTATCACATCTTCTAAAGTACTTTATAATAAAGTTACTAGTTAAAATACAAAAAGAATATTTTTATGCCAAAGAAAAGGATTTGAGCTACATTTACAGTGTGTGAACAGTGGATCCTATAATAGCTCGTCAGTGCTGGATTTGAAGACTACAACAGGGATTGGTGCTATTACCATTTTCATATCTAGTGAAGCTGCAGCTGCATCTCTATGTAGCAAAAATGTCAAATGTCACAGCAGCAAATGCATTATTGGGACAGATACCCATTTTTCTGAGGTAGTATTATACAATGTCTGCACACGTCAACGGAATCACTGATATATGATACGGTGATTTCTGAATATATTTTAAACCCATGAAAGCTGTCATTCCCAACCTTTCAGATTTACCTCACAGTCAGTTACACTAGGTATCTCATGTACAACCTGTACATAAGAAGCTTGACATGGGCAAGCTGCAAGTCTTGCACTTTTATCTTTGGACCCGGGGGGATGCACCTTTGGTAGGGGAGGCCGTAATCCAGGCCGATACCTGGTGGTTCAACCAGTATTTGATATTCAGTAGCCAAGCATAAGACAGGTTTTGTCAAGATAAAGCCAGTTCATCTGGGCATGTCAGAGTTTTAAGCTATGATAAATTGTCTCTTCAAAGAAGACACAGTAGGTCGTGGACCTTGCCAATGACATTCTGTCAAGTATGTAAGCATCACTGGAAAGCTAAGTGATCACAAAAATTTGTAAATGGCTGAAAGGTAAGGAAGTAGGCATAAAAGACAGAGCCAGTGAGGCAGGAAATTATTCAGTTTTGGTCTGTATTGATCATGACCTCTTTCTATGGCTCATTACCTTTTGTCCTCACTTCTCATATATTTGAAGCTGTGATGTAGGATTTGGGCCGGGAAGGAATAATAAATTGAAAGTTGAGAGCACGTTTTTTTTTTTTTTGTTTCCTTTTAATGTCTTTTCAACATTTTTTTTGCAATCGAACTCTCCAATCTAATGTAATGAGACATATTCTTTTTAAAGATGCCAAATGTAGGTTTTGTTTTCACATTAGCGTTAACATTAACAGATGTTCATGTCTTTACGCTCCAACAGCTGTCCTCAGTGGTGGAAAAAAAAAACCCCATCATACTTGGCTCTTGTTTTGCTGCCATTTCTATTACTTCCTGTTTTCTTTTGAAGTTAGCATGCTAGTTAGCTAGCCTGGCCGGCCTAGTCTGTCGGTGTGATAATGCTATAATAGTGAGTCACTAGAGAGGGTGAAGAAGTAGCGCTGAGCATGTTGGAACTTCTTGTCTTGTAAACATAATGAAGTCTGAAGCTCCAAACAACCTTTATCAACATCAGCTGTTTCTGGAAAAAAAACATGTTTTGGCAGAAAGAAAAAAAAAAGGTACATAACACCTTTAAACAACTGAGCCTTTACACAAGCATCTTTTAATTTGTATTTTTATAACAATATTAACCTGACTCTACTGAGTGATTAAATCTGTGTGTTGTGTTTATTAAAGTCATGTTATGAAATATTAGGAAAGATTTTTTCATAGGTGAGGACCAGAGAGACACCTAGATACCTAACAAATATTTCTTTAAGAAGCCAAAAAAAAAACATCTGGCCTGCAGGATGAATTTGCCGAGTGTGAAAATTACATAGGAGACCTAAGAGGCATAATATTTTTGAAATGTAACATATTTTTCTCAGGAGATTCCAGGTTGTTCATAATGTTTTGTAAAAGGACGGTTCATTAACTGTAAACATCTTAATAATGTACTTGTACTTCTTTGCACTAAAACAAAGGGATAATATTTTTTTCTTATTTATAAGTTATTATGCTATTATTTCACTGGTCCGGCCCGCTTGCGATCAAAGTGCGCTGTATGTGCCTCTCGAACTAAAATGAGTGTGACAACCCTGGTTTAGGGTGTTGAGCCTGTCTGTTTTTGTTTTGACATTAATGGGAGGAGAGTTTGTTGCCCTCCTGTTTTGCAAGCACTCGGGCTAGGTGCTGCCAACTCTTTTTGTAGGCAACTAGTGTGTGTTTGCTGTAATTGCTGGTGCCTTTAAAAAATGAGCAGGCTCAATCAGCCTTATTCACAAATTGCCAGTGAACATTACAGGATTGATTCATCATTTTCAGCCTGAGGAAACTGCTTCATCCACAACAAAAGAACACTGTTTTTTATTTTCTCTTTGTAATTTAAAGTACTGGCTGTCATGTCTGCTCCATGATACAGTCGAGTGTGATTCTCTGGGCAGACTCAGAGGAGCTGGGAAAAGAGTGGGAAATTGGCAGAATAGACAGGTGAAGATAATGAAATTGTGGCAGTTTTACAAATTCTATGACTACAATTTCCACCTTTTTGTTGGTCTGGTGGGTCTAAAACCCCACCAAGTCAGGATCTTACTGGGCTACAGGCCACTGAATAGTCCTCATGTTCAAACCCTGCAATTCAACTTGATGATATTGTCAGTTAGTATATAATTCTGTTTCTTCTCAGAGACTTGTTAAGGCCATTTATGTGATAGCGCTTTGAAAAGAATGACTAATGCCCATGAGATGCATTATCCCTGTTTCCACAAATAAATCTTCTAACACTGCACTAACCGTGGACAAGTAGCGTCTGACTGACTCACCAATCGTGCCGCCCAACAGTAAATTATGCAGTCACCTTCTCCTCTTCATGTTGACTCACCAACAGAGGGCTACAATACATGGATGGATGATGATGATGATCACAAAAGTGTGCATTGTTCTCTTGAAGCAGTGCTTTGTAATGGTGTGTTCAGTCGAGATTGTGCGGATGCCAAAAAGCAGTGAAGGGCTTTAATATGTTTCTCTCCTGTGGCCAATTTCACAGTGGAACAAGCTTGAACCTGGTATCACATGGTCAGAGAATACACAGTCAAACTACACACTGAGTTGTAATATCTTCACATTGTTTGAAGTCCAAACCCAGCTACTTCAATAAGTTTTTGATTAAGTATGAATGTTGTCGCTATGGAAACTTTAATACACCCACTTACAATATTATTTATTTTCACATATCTCATTTCTCAGTGTTCTTTACATTGATTTTCCTTTACTCTCTTCTACTACACATGGTCAATTATTCACAGATATGCTTTAAAAAAAAACAATCATCTGATCCCTTTGAAAATTAGGCAGAAAGATATTCATATTTCTCCAGTATTTTTTATTAAAGTCTTGTATGTTATGAATTCTCTGCTGAGAATAAACTGCGCTTTACCTTGAGAGCTTGACTCTGAAAGTACAATCCCTTGAGCCGAAACCAGGGTGGCCTATTTTGAATAGACTGTCAAGTACCTGAGCAGCAAGCTGTCCACCATGTGTGCAGTGTCCTTTGTGTAAAAGCCAACAGATCATCACCGGCTTGTGGAGATGATGACCTGGGAGGGTACCTCCTCCACCTCTCCTTAAAGTCATACCCCTTTGTCATCCAGCGCAAAAAAGTACACACCAGCAAATAGCCCTGACTGGGCCCTGCTGACTCTGCTCAGTTATCAGCGCTGTGAAGGCAGACACCAGCCAGTTGTTACTGCTCTGTTTACACTAACAAAAGCACTGTCTAGGATTCATTTAGATATATGTGGCCTTGTTGTGCTGTATTTTTAAGGACAAAGTGTAGAAATGTTACAATTCTAGCCACTTTTCACACCATTTAACTGCATTTCATCACTTCTTGTTTCCAGATACAACAGTGTACATCCCCTCATTTGATGGCACATCTTATTTGAAACTGCGGCCTCTTGCGTTCCTTCTCCAACACTCTCTACCTGCTGCCGTCAAGGACGACCCTATTACTCTTTATTTGACAGTGAAAAGAAGGTCAGCACAGGGTACCATCCTCTACAGTGAGTACAATCTCTTCTTATTGTAAATGTGTGAACACACCACAGCACTGTAAAAGCAAGTACCACATACATCCATTATGTTTTCATATGGCTTTTTCCATACATATCTTCCTACAAGTGTCGTTCTTTTATGCCATACAGTGAAAGCTATCATCTCCTAGTGCTTTAAATAACTCTGTTTTCAGTGGCTAATATGTTACTGCTGTGCCATGTAAGAGGGATAAATGTGAATTTTAAAGAGGATTCTTGTCGGTATCTACTATACTACAAACATACAGTAGATTACACCATGAAAGCTGTTCTGAAAGGCCCAGCTCTACTAGACTAATGTCAATCCTGTTTATTCTCCTCCTTTTATTAAGAAAATAATCCAGGTATTACTGTATATATTGAGTAGCTGGGGATGTTCTGTGCTCCAACACCAACAGCTTCATGTCACTGCGGGCAACACCTGCGAATATGTGCAGTGTCAGGATGAATCATATTTTCTTTTATCAAACATCAAACATAGAGGAGTAGTCCAGTCAGTTGTTTCCAGTCTTAACGCTTAGCTGAGATAATATACTGTTGTTGACTTCATATCCACTCTACAGACACAGTGTTGTCATTTCTCAATCCATTTTCTCCTCAAAATGTCAAACTACCATATAAAATAGATCATATATAATATTTGACATTATCTGTGGATTAATCTTTTCAAAATGTCCTTCAACAAAGTGTGATTGATTGGCGAAACAGATGCTATGATCAAGATGCTTCCCTTGCAGCTACAGTGGCATTTACTTGCAGAAAACAAATCTGTGTTGTAAAGCTTTGTTGTGATGCACGTCTCTCAGAAGAGGACTGGTCTCTACTTTGCAATGCTGTCTAGACATGTTATGAATAAGTAATATTTCCTTAACAGGAAAACTTGCCCTCTTGTAGCCATGTGCTTGTTATTGCTATTATTATTGCTCTCAGCCTCCTCTGTTTTAGGCTCACTAATAATGCAGTAATGGTACGTCAGTGTGGGCCGTGTTTATCAGAGGGCTGATTACATTGAGAGGTTGAAAATATAAAACTCTTTCTGAGTGCTAGCAAACAAGGATACTTGACAACAGTAATGGCTCCATAGAAAGATCAAGAAAAAAAACACTGAATGCATCATAAGAGATGGTCTCAGTGTGGATGGCAGCAACACAATTTACAATTACAACAATTATTATTATTATTATTATTATTTCTCAACTTCTTGTGCCCAAATGTTTGACCCCTCACTTTACATAAAGGTTTTATATCATTAAGTGCATAATGATCACTTGTGACAAGCCGCCCTATCACAAGGTAAGTTGTCACGCTATGTGCTGTAAGTTGTCACATTAGAAACGCCTCAAATCATCAACTTTATGCTGATGCTGGTAGTGTTTGAGCTCTTATCCTTCAACCACACTGAATTTTAAATGAATGTTCAAAAAAATAGCAACTTTGCACACTCATTTCTGACATTAAACCCCTGATTTATTTGGGCAGATTAATCAGTGGAAGTGCATGAAAAACCAAGGACAACCTATGCAATTAATGAAAAAAAACAAATGTTTTTGGCAGTTCTACTTATGGATTTATTGTGAAGCTTTACTTGCCTTAATGCCTTTATTATAATGTCAGGTGGTGTGTTGCCCTTTTCATTGTTTTAAACCATTTTAAGCATCTCACCTTTGTCTTTCATCCGTTCTTTATTTTATTCCTGCAAAAATATAATTAATGAATATGAAGGTTTTCTAATTAAATGCTCACTATCATTATAACTATCCTCTGTCATCTCCAACCAAGTCCAGCTGAAATGAAAAATGCCTTTTTAACAATTTTAGATCCCACCCCTGGTCAAAACTACAAAAAAAACAACCTGTTCTATATAAAACCTACTGCTTTTCTAAACCACTGAGACAACTTGCCCCAGAGTGATGTTCTTGATATTGCTTACTACACTGCAGGCTAGTACTCTGGTTTAGATATCAAAATCCACCTTTATTTTCAATATAATTCATCACTGAGGTGATATAAAGATGTTATGTGAGTGCAACAACATGAGCTGTTACCTCAAGCAAACAAAGAGAGCCTCAGAATAGAAGAAGGTAAGAGATAGTCTCTTACATGGGATGTGAGCACTGGGTTGACCCGTTACGTCAACCATGAGCTCCACATTGTACGTCTGCCTCTTTCCACCTCTTTTGTTCCCACACCTGTGCACACACACTCCCTTTTGTTACAGAAGGAGATTTGGATAGGTAGGCCATGCAGCCACCGAGAAAACCCTCCATAACAATAGAGCATTGTTTTGTGAGGAGTGGAGTCGCTAGATTTGTGGTATTTTTTTATTGGCTGAGGAAGCTTATCCATGAGAACTTTGTTCCATTTATTCAGATTTATGTGTATTATATGTCTTTTTAAAGTATGCTTACATGTGTGAAGTGGAAAGTTCATCTCAGGGCTGAAGTTACGAGAATGAATGCCTTAATCTGTGGATCCTCAATGGCTCCAAAAAACATCAAAATGTGTCTCTCGGTGAACTGCTATTCCAGTTCCTCGGTCTAAAAAACTGCAGACACCTTCATCTTGTGACGCTATTGCTGTCCCTGTGTGACACCACAGCAACCAGCGTGCATTGTGTGGTGATCACAGGCAATTCGGTCTGCACAGCACGGTGCAGAAGTCAGATTCAGTTTCCTGGTGTAACCCAGGTCAACCCACTTGTCTGTGACATTGTCTAGAGGTTTCTGGCCTCTTATTTACAATTACAGAGCTATTGGACATAGCAGGGTTCACACACTCTTTCTCTCCTTTGATCAAAACATGGATTTCCTGGTACCAACAAAGTCTGGTGGTGAGCAATAGGCCAAAATCCAGGGATAAAATATCTTTAAATAATGTTCAATAATGTTCCAATAGCTGATGTTAGTACAGAGAGAATGTACTGGAGTGAGAGAGTTGGGGAGAACTGGCTAAAATAAAATATATACTCCGTTTATGGATGCCAGAAAAGTCACTTAAAAGTTTTTGGTTCTTTTACTATAAAACAGTCCTTTCCTCCTTAAAGTAATAATAGCCTGACTCTTCGGTCTCTGAGCTGACATCAGCCTCCCATGATGGCTAATGTTCCACCACAGACTTAAATCTTTGTATTTACAGAGCTATTAATTAGCCAGCTCTCAGACTCTAAATTAGTGCTTTTTTTGTAAGGTTGCTGCACTTGAAAGGTCAACTGGTTAAGTCTGATTTACACAGACGAGTGACCAATTAGAGGAAAAACCAACATAAACTGTCTTGCTGAGGTGCTGGGCCACCACATGCTGCCAGAACAGATTGTGCCTTAGCATTGATTGTACAAGTCTCTGAACTCTGTTGGAGGGATGAACACCATTTTCTTAAAAAGATATTCTCTCATTAGGTGTTTGATTGTGGTGGTGGAGAGCATTATGGACTTGTTGGTCAACTGGGTTGAGACCTGTTGACTGTGAGGAGCCACAGTATATGATTCACGTCATTTTCACCAGTGACCCTTCGTCTCCTTTGGATTGGGGCTTTGTCGTCCTGAAAGAGACCACTACCAACAGGATAGAAATGTTTCACCATAGGAAACAGGTGACCACTGAGAGCACTGTCGTATTGACTTGCTGTGACCCTTTCCTCTAAAGGAGCAAGTGGACCCAAACCATGGCAGCTAAAGCCACCAGATGCCATCACTGTAGGGGTCAAGCCCCTAAGCCTATGTCATTCCCTTGGTGTTTGCCACACATGCACTTCTGTGGAGAAAATGGTAAAGGATGACTCATCTGACCATGTCACTTTTTCCAGTCTTCATGCATTCATCTTTGTAATGAGAGGTTTATGCTCTGCAGCCCTACTATAATGTCCCTATCTATGTAGCCTAATTGCTGATGGACTGTTCCCGCTGACACAGTCTGATCATGTCCTGCAGCGACATTATCAATCACCTTAGGAAGAGCTGTTCTTCTGTTTTTCCTTAGATATCGCATTACAGCAAGAGCATCGCAGTCATCAGATGTGCACTGTTAACCACAGTCTCTGATCCCGTTCACTTAAATCTTTGAATCCAAATGCAGATATCACTATAGTCACTGCTCCTATTGGGACACATATAAGTTGTGAGTGAAGCTCCTGCTATGCAAAGCCCAACTAAGAACCCTTGCCATCCTGATACAAAGTCACGACATTGACCTGCTCAGCCACTGTATACACTCATACAGGGTGTTGACTGCCTATATGTAGCCAACAGTGAAGCTGTGTGGAGGTATGTACACTTCTAACGGTGGGTTTCTCCACTCATTTTGTTTTTTCATTTAATTTGTCATGGTTTATATGGAGACAATAATACATTCAATTTTTAGACAAATACACCGTATCCTGCCTGACACAGGTCTGACTAAAGGGTTTCCAATTCTCAAAAGAAACAAGCAAATCTCTATTCAAATCCAAGGCCACCTTTATATAAATGATATGTATAAACTTGTAAATAGACCAAAACAATGGTGCTGGAATTCCAACTTGTCTGTGTGGTATTCCTGTTAGTAATTCTGATGTTTTTGCACGAAGCTGTGGACACTATCATTATGTGTCATCATTGTGTCTTACTGTGAATAGAGAACAGAAAACATAAATTAAATGAAATTTTGATTTTTAAAAAAATGACTAGATAAATAAATAAATGTAATGGGACAGATGAAAAATGTCTTGAGTGGAGCTAGCTAGAGGAAAGATCGCTTTGGAAATGTTGTCATCAGACGTGACGTGGCTAGAGAATGAGCATCCGCCTGACATTAGATTCATTTCACCTCCACGCTGTCACAAGTTGCCTTCGTACATCCACTGCCATCATTTATCTGCCTGTGTTGATCTTAAGTCACTGCTTGCCTAAGCTGACACGGATTTACTCTGTGCATTAGCTTGGAAAATAATGGCCATTGTGTCAACGCCTTGGTGTCTTCACTCCTAAGCAGCTTTTCAGCACACTGGAGAAAGGACATGAACACCACTGTTAGTAATAAAATGATGTCATATTTTAATTTGGTTAGTCCAATTAATGTGGCATCCACCCTGTTCTGTATTCTGTATCATATGTACAATATTCCACGGCTGCAGAGTGCGTAAGCCACAGAGACTGTGAGAGCTGTCATGAAGAGAGATGAATGTTCAGAAAGCATACATAGAGGGCACGCTGCCTTTTATCTAGTAATGCTTCCTGGCTTATAGAGCAGCATCTTCTTTTTTTTCACATCAGAGGATAGGAACTGAAAAGAAAACTCCAGAGATCAAACAGACAAAGTTAATCAGAAGAGAACCAAAAGACATGCATTGAGATGCAGAGAATATCTTCGCCAGACCTGCTCCTTATTCTTTGCTTCTTTTTTTCCCCCTTTTTTTTTTACACCTCTCCCAAAAGCAAACACGTGAGTCTCCCCCTGGACTTCAATTGTCAGCTCGAGAAAAGAAATACAAGGAGGTGGGGTCAGAGAGAGAGAGACAGGCAGATAGAGAGGGAGAGAGAGAGAGCGAAGGAGGTGGAGAAAGAAAGAGAGAGAGAGCATTGAGAGAGAACAGGTGACAGGCACTGACAAAAGGACGAACGCTCCGTTAGGCTTGGTGCAGAGTAACAGGGCCATGGGGACGGCGGGGGAACAATATCGCTACAGCAGAAAGATAGAAAAATAAAAGATGGGGCAACATTGATGTCTCTAGTAAATAATATTTGTCAACAAATGAGTTATGGTGCTAAGTGGAAACAACTCGTGTGAAAAGGAGACAAAGGCCCATTGTTGCTGAGGGAAGTTTTGTCTGTGTGGTTTTCGTTGTTGCTGCTGGATTCATTAACTGCAGACAGTCTCCACTGAATCTGTGGTTTGCTAATAACGTAGATGATTATGTGCCAAGAATAATTATGGTTTTACTTGTCATTTATCCACACAAACATGCTTCTCTGTGGGGTATTTTATGATGATGAAGGGCACTCTCTATTATATCAAGGCAATTGAGGCAAGTTACAATGAAATACCAGGCGTTTTTAGTTCCATTGAGAAATTTTGGGTAGTAATTGATAGGTACAGTATATTTACAGTATATTTACAGCATATATTTTCGGCCACAGCAGCTCCACATCCTCAGGCTCACACATTTGAGTCTTTCCCACTCTTCAAGGTGACTTCTTTTTCTGCTGCTTTTTTTCCCCAAGCATCCCAAACAACTAAGAGACTCGCTGCATAATCCTTCTTTTCTGAGATTCTGAGACTGAGAGTAAGCATCAAATGAAAGTAATAAACACCGGATCTCTCTCTCTCTCTCTCTGTTTTTTTTTTTTTTTTTATATCTCAAGTAACACTGAGTTTTTCCTCCAAGAAAAAAAATGTATGCACAGCTAAAAACAGTCCCTGACAGTCATAATATAGTTGCAGTGCAATACAATGTTTGATGCATGTTTACATTACATTACATTTTCAGGCTGTGCTGGAAAAAAAAGACATCTCATCACATCTGAAAAGTTTTATAAAATACACATCAGACAAAAAACGAATGTGTCAAAAGTCTTTGTCAGAGACGCTGGAGTTTGGATATGAAGCTTGTTTCTTTGAATTAGGTGAAAACATTGGACGCCTTCATTTAAAACAAAAATAGAGAGAGAGGAACAGCAGAAATTTTCAGTATAACCTCAATTCTCACCATCACAAGGCACAATATGTACCAAACATGTTTAAAACGAAACATGACAACTTGTTATAGATGAAAGATGAGTAAAAAGAACATCACAACAAATGACACAAAAACACAATAGAGACATTACACATCAAAGTAATGTACGAGATAGAAGAATAGGTCTTCAGCTGCGACTTAAAACACCCAGGAGACTTTGCTCACCTGACTCCCAGTGAGAGACACACACAACAGCAACAACACAGTCCCCTCATGTTTCCGGTCTTGAGCGGGGCACAAGCTGAGGCCCCGAGGGGCCCAGCAGAAATATGAGACATTATATATAACTGATGCATTCTGAAGCAAGATTATTCAAGACCTTATAGATGAGGAGGGGGAACTTGAATTGAATCTTAAATTTAATTGGAATCTGGTGTAGAGACGACAGGAGCGGGGTGATGTGTGAACGATATGAGGTTGTAGCGAGTCATCGTGCTGTGGAGTTTTGGACTGACTGTAACTGGGTGCAGTGTAATGGTTTAGACAGGAATAATAAGGTGAATATTGAAATATCAAAAATTTCATTGTGGTCCTGACACATGTAGGAGGACATGGTATAGGAAAATCAAATGCATGCTCTCCAGCTGCTATTCTGAGCTCTGACCTTCTGCCAGTGCAGAACATTCAATCAGGCAAGCGAACTTGAATTACATACTCAATTTACTGAAGTGATACCAGGAATGTTCATTCCTTTTTTTGATACAGTGTCAGAGAAGTGTTAATTAAAAGATGAGCCTATAGTTAGCGGTTTGTTGCTTTGTACTGTACTTTATTGTTCATTTTCATTCAACCATATTTATTGGGGTTACATATTCATTTTGTTTTATATTAACTTACTGTTCCACTTTCTTTTGTTGCCTGATGTTGTGAAGTGAAACAATATTTAGTTTTTATATTTGTAAATGCATAAAAATGACCATTGAAGGAAATGTGAGTCCAAAGCAGATGCTTCATCATCAATCAAAGTAAAAGTGCAGTTTAAAACAACAATGGTGAAATCACAAAACAACACAGGGGAAATGTTCATTTTCTTATGTGTGTGATTGTAAATTAGCCTCACATATTTTTATGCACTGTCAGATGACTCCAGCAGATGGAAGCATAAAAACCAAAAGCAGCTTTGTCAGCTTCTGTCCCAGATAACCTCAGAGTCCTGATGGCCTTGTAATGACATGCATGTCGGCCATGTGCTGCGAGGTTATGAAGGGTTTCACAGACATGTGGTTACATTTTATAATCACCAGCAAGCCAATGAAGAGAAATTAGAGCTTCTGATAGGATTTTTCTTCCCTGTTTAAACAGTCTTTCTTTTCAATAAGCCACAGTCAGCCCATCATCATTTTAGAATAAAGCACAGAGGAAATATTATACCAAGTAGAGATGAAACAGTGCCGGCCTTGCCTGACAAAATTTCACTTCCTTTTGATATATTTTCATAATCAGGCTGTTTTGGTAATGTTTCATAGAAAAATGGAGGTTACATGAGGATTTGTGTCCTAACAATGATGCTTTACACCATTAACAAGACTCTTTGTGAAGATGTCCAGTTGTAGGAGCATGATGGAAGTATTGGGGAGGGGAAACTATGATAACAAAGATGGTGTCTCTGGACGCTTTGGCAGGGGACCAAGAATTGATCCCATGAGAACTCAAAATAAAAAGTCGTCCTTTATACACATATAAAAAGGAAACTTTAACAAGGACACACATCAACTAAATGATGCAGGAAAAGAACATTTAAAACATATATGTATTTTTGTGCAATTCCACTTCCACTGACTAACGCTGTGGCCCTGCTGCTGCTATTTGTCAGGGGGTAAGCGTCATCCCCTTCTGCAGAAAAGGGATGATGAAACGGTGGATTATCTGAGCAAGATATTCCTCCTGTGGTCAATTCGGCAACAGTGGTTGGTAACGTGGCACAGTTAAGTGCACCCCTGTCGAGTCTTATGATAGGGAAGACCTCCAAGTCAGCTTAGAAAATGCATTATCAGAGTGCAGCATATTAAGCTAAGCATAGCCTCCCTCCGACAAAGAGATGGGGATTTTCTGGATGCCCCTTTTACCCTGGAGGAATTGTTCAGAGCTTTCATATCAGTCAGCCATGCAGCCTTGAAACAACAAGCTCAGCTTTTGCAACCATTTTCCTCTGGTGTCCAAATCCTCCACCCTTTCCTGTACTTTACAAGAGATGGCACGCATGCCAAGTCTTTCCCAAGACATGAGACTGACTTTGCAGCCCATACGCACCTCTGTCCATATCCTATAGCCCAGCGAGCCACACCAGCCCAGTTTCTGACAGCCCTGGCTGAATTATCATTGTGACTGTGAAATCCAAGGGGCCAGCCCTGTTTATGTTGCTCCTTCTCAGTAGCTCCCTGTGGATTTGTGGCCCTTCCTCTCTCTCTCTCTCTCTGCCCCTCTAATTCAGTTGAAATGTGCCTTGTTGGAAACCCTGAAACATTTTAGGTCTCTCTAACAGGGCACCATTCCTTTGCTGTCCTCTGCCCTGCAACCATGTCCTCCCTGACTGTGGCACAAGAGTGGCAGGCTCTCTCTCTATCTCTGTCTCCCTCAAAGAGCTGCATTCTTGTGCTGTCTGCCCTCTGCTCGTGTTTTCTTAGACAGCAGTGTGTGCACTCTCTCTCTCCACCTCCCTCATGAAGACCCTAGTAGCTTCTGTGGGAGGATTAATTCTGCCGCTGTCTGTCGCTCCCCCACTGCAAAGTCTCACTTTCAAGAAGCTCTGTGCTAGCCTGGAAGAGACTCCCATTGTGATATAATGTGCAGGAGTCTGGGAAGTGGCCTGTGTTATAATAGTGTCCTGTTTCAGAGCAGAGACAGTTTCTGGTCGTAATCATCATGGTTGAAGTCATACTCCATGTGGTGAAGGTGGGAATAAAACCAGAGCTTTGCCACCATTTGTCATGTACCTTCTGGGATGCATAGCATCACAGTGGTTTCAGGGGAACTCAAGTCATGATTGGACCTGCAACAGCACAAAAACCACCTGGTGACCTAGACTGACCCATGGTGGTTGATAGAGGCTGGAGAAAACCTCTTCTTTTCATAGAGTCCAACTGTTTCCTACAAGGTTGCAGGTGGAAGCAATAGCACTGGCAGCATTATATTTCATAGTGCACTAAAGAGCCACCTGTCCACATATACACTTTTGGTACTGTACTGTACTGAAGCTTGCGGTGTTAAACAATAGATTCCCTCATTTCCCTCATCATCATATGAACTACTGCTAAAAATAGTTTTATAACATCAGGACCAAACCAAGCCGCTATAATAAACGATCAAAAAGCCACAAAACATTAAAATTAAATAAAATGATGAAATTAAATAAAATAATATTTCTATTTGAATTTCACGCTGCATCTGAAAGTTACATCAAATTCTTGCAGAACAGCCCCCGCATCAGTTCTATTATCATGATGCATGTTCATCAGTGCTCCACCTTTGAAGTGTCAACATTGGGCATCAAAGCAACCAAACTTCTTTACTTCCTGCTCTCCTCTTGAATCTGACTCATCATGTTATTAAGTGGATGCATTAAAAAAATAATAAGACAGGAGCTCCTGCTTTCTGTTTTATTTTCCAGGTATTTAAAAAAATGTGTGCACATCATCCAGTGAAAAGCTCCTCTGAACCTCAGTATGAGCTGACCAAGGTTCTTCAGGCTGTTGCTCTTCAAGCCTTTTAGGTAGATTTCTTTTCTCCATTCTCCCATTACTTTCCGCTTTGCTGAGAGTATTTTGCAATTTGGTCTTTCCATGCTGAAAGCTTTAAAAGAGCAGTAGAGTAGTATTGCATCCAAACAAACCCTACCCTTTAAGCCAGAGACCATTCTGAGGGAATGACATCAGTGGTATGAATTATTTTGAGAGGGCAGAAAAAATTCACTTTTTACGTCCCGTGTGTTTATCGATATGTTTTCTGGAGCACGCAATACTTTGAACTTGGCTTTTGCTAAACTCATGTCGAAACACAGGCATACCCATGGCATTTGTTAGCAGAAAGGAGTCCTCCATTGGTTTGTCATGTGATTATTGATCACAGCAAGTTTGGCCTTGTGGTCATCACACTGACATTTATCAGGTTCTACTACAGGCTGGGTATTTCCGGCTCCCTCTGAGCATCCTGAGACTGAAGCCTGAAGTAATGGAATAAATATTGTCGGTGATATAATGTATTGAATGTGGTCAAAGAGAAAAAAAAATGTTACTAACTACATTTTCTTACAAATGCAGCTCAGGAGGAAAACTTTGGAGATCGGTTCCTTCACGTGTTCCTTCAAGATGGAGCTCCTGTCGCTAAGCTTGGGTGTGGTGGCAGCCATGTTTTGAATGTAGCTGCAGAGCAGAACATCAGCAATAACAGATGGGCATCAGTCACAATCCGGTAAGATCTCCTGATTTCCTTTTTATACTCTAGTCACCAAATTCATTATCTCTGACTTAGAAATAACACCCTCTCTAATTAGTAAGCTGTTTCAAAAAGTAGGAGTAATAGCTTTCATTAATGCAGGGAGTGCAGGAGCACCATGCTCTGATGCAGCATTTGGAATCATAATGTAGCCACTGAAGGGAGATGCTATGACCACTAAAATGACCGGGTGATCTCTCCACCATGACAATCCAGTAACACAAAAGCCACCAAACTAATTATTGTAAAACATGAAAGTGATGTTGTTCAAAGAAAGAACACAAATAAGTCAGCATCACCAGCTGAATATCAACACAGGAGGAACAGCAGTGAAATACCAAAATTTTAATTTTCTTCACTTTGTTTTCTCAAACAAGGCAAAACAAAGGGGGGGGGGG